>JAEIHY010016765.1:0-18937 GCA_018904565.1 Drosophila tsacasi | reverse complement strand
ATCTTGAACAGTAATGCCAACTTAAAGTTCTATACCTCTAAAAAAAACACCCGTTACATCTTAATGCAGTTTAAATAGTTATATGTCCACAGATTGGAGAGAACACTGTACGTCTGATAGTTTCGCATCAACACGTTTTTTTTCTAAACAGCCGCAACAGCTAAAAGTGATTTTAAAAAGTATTTAAGAAAGAAAATTTTGAATATACGCGGAAATCAAAATGTTGGGCATCTCTGTGAACAGCTGTGGCGAGCACTGGCGGCTGTTCGAAAACGATCTGGCAACGTCGACACGTCGAAAATTCAAAACAATAACAAATTCATCTCGGACTCGCATTTAGCATTTATTTTTTAACTCCTTACATATTTTGCTTGAAGGTTTGGAGTCCAAAATTCACAAGGTGTTGCAATGTTTCGCACTGACAAGCTACGGCGCTGTGCGTTGTCGGTGGCCAAGAGGGGCCCGTTTCCGTCTCCGCCCTGCCAATGGCACCGCATCGAGTCAAGGAGCACGCAGCGTGGATTAGCCACCCGGGCGATGGGTACGCCGTCGGCTACCGCGCGGGTACTCAGCGGCGGCAATCAGAAGAAGCCAACCCAAACGCCGGAAGTCTCGAAGAGCGAGTCGGTGAGTTGGTTGGTTTTGCCTGGCTTGTTTATATAACATTTTCTCCACTTAGTCCAAACAGAACTGGCCGCGCAAAGTCTTCAGCGGAATCCAGCCCACCGGGTCTCTGCACCTGGGCAACTACCTGGGCGCGGTGCGACAGTGGGTTCAGTTACAAAATGCCAAAGACGACGTGACCGTCTGCATCGTGGACATGCACTCCATCACAATGCCGCACAATCCGCCACTTCTGCGCGAGAACATCTTTATGATGGCAGCCACACTACTCGCCTGCGGCATTGATCCCTCGAAAGCCACCCTCTTTGTCCAGTCCGCCGTTCCCGAGCATGCCGAGTTTAACTGGATTCTAAGTTCATTGACAACTATGCCACGCCTGGCGCAGTTGCCCCAGTTCCGGGAGAAGTCCCGCATGGTGAAGGATATCCCGCTGGGCTTGTACGTGTATCCGGTTCTCCAAGCAGCCGACATCATGCTCTACAAGTAGGTTGGCCTTGCTCTTCGAGGTTGGATATTGGTTCTCATTTACGGTTTCCGTTTTCCCTGCAGATCAACCCATGTTCCTGTGGGCGCTGACCAGGTGCAGCACATCCAGCTGGCTCAGCATCTAGCTAGGACTTACAACAGTCGGTATGGCGAGACGTTCCCTGTGTGTCACGCAATGGTTGAAGAAGGAGAGGGGTCTCGAGTGCTCTCCCTCCGAGATCCCTTCAAAAAGATGTCCAAGTCAGACGGCAACCCCAAGGCCACGATCAACTTAGCCGATTCTCCCGAACTAATCGCGCAGAAGATAAAGAAAGCGGTCACTGACTTTACCTCAGACATTTCCTACCATCCCGGCAAGCGCCCTGGGGTCAGCAACCTAATTAACATTCATTCCCATGTCACTGGACAGACTATCAAGTCGGTGGTGGAAGAGGCCACCACTCTAGATACGGCCAAGTACAAGGAGCGCGTGGCAGAGGCTGTGATCGAGCACTTGCGTCCGATTCGGGAACAAATTCAACTCCACATGAACAGGCGCAACGAGATGATCTGCTTACTGGAGGCTGGGGCGGAAAAGGCCCGCCAACAGGCGCAGCGCACATTGGACGATGTGAAGCAGCGCCTGGGGTTGGGCACCAGTCCCATCATGCCAGCTGCAGTGCACGTGGCACCGCCCCTACCCCTTGATGTATCCAAGAAATCAGCTAGCAGTCTGATGTCCAGTGACGCCGACGGCAATGTCCACGAGCGACACAAGCGGATGTATGGCTTTGGGGAACCACCAAGCGGTAATGCAGACCAGTCGGCCACCGGGAAGCTACCGGAATCTGGTTTGGAGCAGTCAAATGCCCAGCCTGTGGTCCGCCGTCAGCCCGTGGTGCCAACTCAAACGCTTCGTGTGGAGAAGCGACTAGGAAGCACACCGACTCGACATGTTTTCCAGATGGATAACATCAATGCTCCGAAAATCGGCTTCAAACATCCGCCCGGATTGGTACCCAACATGGTTACTGGGGGACTGTCCAAGGTTAAGCGCGGTCCCGTCAAGCCCGGCACACGCCCTATTGGATTTGGCCAGAATTCGAATGCTAGTCCCATCAAGTATGCCCCAACTGCGAACTCTAGTGCGCTGTCCATGATTGCTCGCGAAATGAATGCTGTTAAGAAACAGGAGTTCGTTTATAACCCAGCCAATATTACAAATGACTTCCATTTCAAAGACGAAACGAGAAGCACCAAAGATCGCACCAGTTCGCGAAACACGAAGGCTACCAAAATCGCCCAGGAGGCAGAGGAGCAGACCTCTACAGCGGAGCAGCATGAAGAGTCTGAGGAGCAATGCGAAGAATCCGACGAGGAAGACGATGAGTTTGACGAGGAGGAGGCTGGGGAGAGAGAACGGGAAGATGAGGAGCGCAAAGACGCTGGGCATACGAAAGCCAAGATCTAGGCATAAGAAACATTGCAATTGTTGTTAATGTAATACTTAGCGAATATCATTTCTGTTAAATTTGTTGTAATGCAAATTGTCTGACAAATTCAGGTGTATATCCTAGTTATTACTTGCACTAACAAGTAATTTTTAAATCAAAATCGAAAGTCAAATATTAAATTAAAAGTCTTGGCTCGTTATCCTAATATAATATATTTATTAATTTCACACATGTATGCGATAGAGGTGTATTTTCCACTGAGTCTCCCAGCCATCATTCTGTTAGAAAAGAAATCCCACAGGCGATTGCTGTTTTTCATTAAGTTTGTGATGATCACGATTTTTCTAAGTTTAATATTTAAAGCCTTTGCCTCTTTAGAATATCATTGTGTTCCTGATGATCAAGAATATACTTGATTTATAGGGCTTATAGATTTCTCTGCTTCTGCTTTCTTCTGAAATGATTTTCTTTCTTTTGAATGGATACAGAATCTGTTAATCATTCGTTTGGCCTAGTAACAACAACCTTCGATATATGTGACAACTTTTTCAAATTAAAAACCAAATCATTTTCGGCAGCTTCTTATTCCATACAACATATATGTATTTTGCTTAAAGGATCGAGGTAAAATTAAAAACTGTTTGCAATGTTTCGAACTGGCAAGTTAAAGTGCGTTGCGGTGTTCCTGTTCCGTGTCCCGTTCCGGTGTCCGTGTTCATCCGCCCTTCGCCAGATGCGCTGCCTTCATCTGCAGCAGGGACTAGCCGCTCGGTCGATGGGCGCGTTGTCGGCCACCGCCCAGGTAACCGGCGCTGCTAAACAGAATGAGTCAAGCCATCCGCCAGCTCTTGCAAAAAGCGCTGGCACTGGCTCCAAAACGGTGAGTTGGTTGTTTAGCCTGTCTTGTTTATGTAACTGATCCATTGCGTCGCCCAACCAGGTTTGGCCACGAAAAATTTTCAGTGGTATTCAGCCCACAGGCACCTTGCACTTGGGCAACTACTTGGGCGCGGTGCGGCGGTTGGTGCAGCTTCAAAATGCACGCGATGACGTGACCGTCTGCATTGTGGACATGCATTCCATCACAATGCCGCACAATCCGCCACAGCTTCGTGAGAACATTTTGATCATGGGAGCCACACTCCTTGCCTGCGGGATCGACCCAGCGAAGAGTACCATCTTCGTCCAGTCCGCCATTCCGGAGCTTGCTGAGTTTAACTGGATCCTTACCTCCTTGACTGCCATGCCTCGCCTGGCGCAGTTGCCCCAGTACCGGGAGAAGTCCCGCATTGTGAAGGATATCCCGCTGGGCTTGTACGTGTATCCGGTTCTCCAAGCAGCCGACATCATGCTCTACAAGTAGGTTGGCCTTGCTCTTCGGGGTTGGATATTGGTTCTCATTTCACGTTTCCTTTTTCCCTGCAGAGCAACCCATGTTCCTGTGGGCGCTGACCAGCTGCAACACATCAAGCTTGCTCAGCATCTAGCTAGGACTTACAACAGTCGTTATGGCGAGACCTTCCCTGTGTGCGAAGCGATTGTTGAGAACGGGGAGACCTCTCGCATTCTATGCCTACGAGATCCCGGCCAGAAGATGTCCAAATCTAACGACAATCTTCAGGCCACGATCAACCTGACGGACTCACCCGAGCTAATAACGCAGAAGATAAACACAGCTTCCACTGACTTCACCGCGGATGTCTCTTATAATCCCGGAAAGCGCCCTGGAGTTAGCAACCTGATCAGCATCCACTCCCAAGTCACCGGGCAGTCCATCAAGTCGGTGGTGGAGGAGGCTGCCACATTGGACACGGTCAAGTACAAGGAGCGCGTGGCAGAGGCCGTTATCGAGCACTTGAGTCCGATTCGGGAGACGATTCAACACCATTTGGCCAGGCGCAACGAAATAATCTATTTGCTGGAGGTGGGAGCGACAAAGGCCCGTCAGCAGGCGGAGCACACACTGAGCGATGTGAAGCAGCGCCTGGGCCTCGGCACCAGTGTCCACGTGCCAGCTGCGGTAGAGCTGGCACCGCTGACGTCCGCTGAGATTTCCAAGATATCTGCCAGCAGACTGATGTCCAATGGCGGGGACGTCAATGCCTACGAGCGACACAAGCGGATGTATGGATTTGCGGAGACGCAGAGTGCTGCTGCAGATAATCCAGCCACCGAGGAGCCGTTACCGGAGATGGCTCAACCGAGGGTCCGGCGAATGGTCCGTCGTCAGCCAATGGTGCCGGCTCAGTCCCTGCGCGTTGAAAAGCAGCTGGGCAGCACCCGTTCACGGCATGTCTTTAAAATGGATTGCGGAAATGCGCCGCATATTGGTTTTAAACTTCCCCCGAAATCGACGGCCCCCGCCAGACAGACCAAGGAAAATTTTCCAAAGGTTAAGCCCGTTCCCGACGGCTTGAGTTCATTCAAACATCGCCCGAATGCCATTCCCAGTGCGGTGTCAATGATTGCGCGCGAGGTGAACGCTCCCAGAAAGCAGGAGTTCGCTTGCAACCTGGCCAACAGTGGCTTCTATGAGCCGCCCATTAAAGAGGAGGCGAAGGATAGCGGAGTTATCATACTCGGATACGACAATAGGCCGAAGGTCGTTGAGGAGCGGGACGAGGTGTCCGAAGAGGAGTGGGAGAATGCCGAGCGAAGTGTCCCCGAACAGACCAAAGGCTAGGTTTATTGCTGCGAAATATTGCAATAGTTTTAAGTGTAGTACTACATTAATTATTCAAGATGCATAGTTTTTACGTCTAGATCCTCGGACGCGTCAGCTTTACATTGCGACAATTTCTTAAATTATTATTTTAACCAAAAAATCGACAATATCAAAATCGAAGGCATAATAACCGAACTGATTTTAATTTAATTTTAAAAAATGAATCCTATTCGGTAAATGTAGAATATATCATTCATCCATTGAATATTCATGTTTATTGCTTTCAGCTAACTTATTGTACTTTACGTAGTTTTTGGTTTCCTATTTTACGGTATGAAGCTGAGTGCAGGTGTGCGAGTTACATGTGAATGATGAGAATTGTATCGCGTATGTATGGTTAATGTATAAGTTAGATAAATATCAGTGCACACTTAGGATGTACTGTGCATCAGGATCAGGGGCACCTCGTTGCCATATTTGGTGTTCTCCTGACCGCCCAGCAGGGCCGAGTTGCTGCAGTCCCTCATTATGGCCATGGAATTGTTGCGCTGCTCCCGCTGCCTCAGCCGACTGTGGCGGATGCCGTAGGACAGGAAGATGGCCAGTCCGATGGCGATCCAAATACTGAAACGCACCCAGGTGAGGATGTCCAGCTTGATCATCAGGTAGATGTTGATCAGAATAGAAATGCCGGGCAACCAGGGCACCAGGGGCACCGTAAACGATAGCTTGACCCCGGAGGTGGGCTGACGCGAAATGATTAGCAGAAGAACGACTAGGGGAATGGTGCCCAGCACCAGTTTGATTCCATCGAAATACGTTACGTTGGCCAGATCCTCTTCGAACTTGGTGAGTATTTGCGAGTAGACCATGCACCAAAGGGCTGAAAGAGAAGGAGTTCTTTAACTTCCTGTTTTCGACATTGAAGTAAACTAAAACTCACAGAACAAAGTCACGCTGTAGGTAACGATCCTCGATGATTGCTTGGTGGGCACTGTCTGACCATTGAGATTAAAAATACGCCTCCACAAGGCACAGGGCTGGTCCTGATCCTGACCCATGACCCTTCCATTTCCCACGATTCTACTCTCCCGACGATCGTCCACTTCGTAACGCAGCATCAGGACACAACTGGCCACCATCGAGTAGGCCAGCAGAGTGCCAATGGACATCATGTTTACCAGCTGGCTGAGGTTGAACACAGCGGCAAGGATGCCCGTGAGCAGCCCAGTGATCATGGTGCCCTTGAAGGGCGTCTTGTACTTGTCGCTGATGTCACCGAGGAATTTGAACAGTAGCCCGTCGTTCGACATGGCAAAAACGATCCTGGGCAGGGGAAACATTGCGCCCATCATGCTGGAGCACAGACCAAACATGGCGCCAATACTAACAACATACTCCGCCACATGCCAGCCATTGATCCGAAAGACATGGGGCAGTGGTGCTTTCTCGTCCTGCTCGAAATAGGGCAGCATCATGGTCAGCACAGTGGAGACCCCAAAGTAGGCCAAAAAGATCATGGCGAGGGAGACGATCACAGCAAATGGAATGGATTTCTTAGGATTCTTGGCCTCCTCGCCAGCAGTGGCAATGCAATCGAAGCCAATGAAGCCATAAAAGCAGACAGCAGCACCTTTGATAATTCCCGAAACGCCGTATGGCATGAATCCACCATCGCCATAGCCCTCAGGTACCTCTGATTTGGGTATCGACCAATTGCTGCTATTAACTAAAAGAAAAATCAAAGATTTCAAATCAATGTATTAAAAATTAAACTCTGCAAAATCCTCACCCTTGAAAAGCCCAGCAATGATCACAAACAGCACCACTCCAAGGTTCAGCATGGTGAAGACATTGTTCACCCTGGTGGACTCCTTGGCCCCCACAGCTATGGCCAGCGAGAACAGAATGGTGACCACGAAGGCAAACAGATCCGGATAGGCTCCCATTCCGTGTATGTTAATGGGCATGTGGGTGCCCAGGAAGCTGCTCATCGGATTCCCGCAAAGCTGGTCGAGATAGGTGCTTAAACCCTTGACGACACTGGCAGAACCTAACGTCAATCAAACAGAATTTTTGGCCAATTAAATCAAATCAATCAGACGGCGGCGGCGGCGGCGGCTGCTCCATCAATTGGAAACTCACCAATTGCGTATTCGAGTATGAGATTCCAGCCGATGATAAAGGCGATAAACTCGCCAATGGTTACATAGCTGTAGATATACGCCGATCCCGCCTTGGGCACCCGAGCTCCAAACTCAGCATAGCAGAGTCCGGCAAAGATCGAGGCAATGGCGGCGATCAGGAAGCTAACAACCACGGCAGGACCTGCATATTGCTTGGAAACCTCTCCGGCCAGCACATAGACACCCACACCCAGTGTCGATCCAATGCCCAGAGCCGTCAGGTCGAAGGCGGACAATACCTTGGCCAATTTGGATTCGTTGGAGTCCTCCAGGGGCTTCTTGCGTGTGAGCACGCGAAACGCATTCGGCACGCTCCAGCTGGGCATTCTGGAATTAGTCCATTAAACAATTTTATTAATATAATATTATTGCAGTGGGTAAGCTTTGCCATGTAATTGGGTCCGAGGGCTGAGGGTTCTGCTGACCCGTGCTATATATATAACTATCCGTACTCGATGTTTACAGAACCGACATATTAACACGTTCGCAATTTGTGGAAAGAGTTTGGAAGAGTTGGGCTTACGGCGCGGGCCATAAGAAAATTAGTGGGCGTCTGTTAATGTGCGAATGTAGACAACGGTTTTATGGCCGGCAGCCAAAGCTGATCTAGATTGGAGACTTGTGATCATTGGGATTGATTACCGATGACTAAGTGGGGGAAATCTCCCTCTTGTCATGCAACCCCAATTGCAGAGTTTGAGTCAGCTAATGGGAGATTTGAAGAATGGTTAACTAAAGGTTAATGTGAGTTTTAGAGAATGTTTAACAAAAGGTAGAGACTCTTCTTAGTTAATGTGAGATTTGGAGAATGTTTAACTAAAAGTAAAGATATATACATTTATCATATACTATTGTTTATAAGTCTGTTGGAAAATTTGAATAATAATCAAAATTTAAATAGGAGAAACCAATAATAAAGTATAAAGATTCAAGTGAAAAACAATTTGGTTTAAATTAGTAATTTTTCTCAAATCAAAAATCAACTAAAAGTTTTTATAATTCTAACTTTTTCCACTCTCACCTGCTTAACTTTTCCTTAATCCAAACTCTTTATCAACGATCACCTAGTATTTTGGTTTACTGGTTTCCTATATCACTATTTTTCCTGCTTTCGTTTGGAGAAGCACTGAATATCACAAATTACAAGCCATCTTCGGTTTGAATGGGTCGAATCGAGTTTCAAATAGCTATGATTGTATCTGTATCGGTTTGCCACTCAATTGATTTTGGGTATTTGGAATTCGCAATTTGAAATTTGATCGGGGTTGCGTGTAGCGACAGAAAGCGTTCCAGTTATATCTGAGCGTACGCCGTGAACGCGGTTGCCATTAAATAGCGGCTGGGTTCCACGGCTCCGGGGGATCGTGGTGAGTTGTGGAGCCGGACAGAGAAGCTTTCGCCCGATCTACCCCCACGAGCTGGGAGGGCGGCAAGTCGCATCCTCGGCCCGGGCACGAACGTGGTGGAATCACGTCTCTGACGCTGATAATGCTAATTGGTAGTCCGTCACCTTTGTGGATCCCTCCTCCTGCCCCACCTGCATACATGCTTATATATTTACTATATTTACTATATGTGGGAATTCTCCGATTCGCCGTATGACTGGGCAGGTCGCTGGGCCAAGTTTACCGCAAGCCCCAGCGAATTGTCTTGTTCGATTAGCGGTTTCAATAATTACCGACTTCTGTTTATTTTCATGTTTGCCAAATGGAAGGGTGTATAGATTGGACGAGGGTCCTGGGGAATTGGGGTCTAGCTTTAAAATATTTATTTTATTTGCCGCTTTAGTTTTAAGAAATCGGTTTTCTTATAATACAAATTTATTAATAAAAAATTTACATGCAGGATGGCTCTTCTGAGTTAAGTAAACAATTTCGTTGACTAATTTTTAGCAGTTTATTCAAAGGTTTTAAATAATTTTATAGTTTTTAGTTGTATCTTCTTATTCAGGGGAGCCATATAAAATCACCTTTAAAAATGCAGTTAAGCTACAGAATTGTTAATATTAGTGTAATTAAATTCCATTTATTCTCATTTATTATATATCATATTTCTTCCATTATATTTTTATTTGTCCGATTGATATTGTTTATTAAAAAATCCTTTTAATCTTTACAATAAGAGAAGAAGTACAACGAAGAAAAGTTTTTCAGTTAAAATTATGATTTGTCAGCGATTTCCTCACTACGAACACTAAGAATAAATAACTTAATATTATTTTTAGTTTCGGAAATTCCAACTACCCTAAAAACAAATGACGTAAAATGTACTAAAAAAAAATGTTTCACAAGCATATAGAAACTCGTTCAATTTTGCACCCAAAAGGTCAAGCCAAATCCAGTCACCAAATTGAATAAGATTTTCGCGGTAAACCCAAGAAATTAAAGGCAGCTGAAGCTTTGCTTCTCAAAAGAGTATTCTTCAGTTGGACCGATGCTAACCCCCCAAACGTTTTGTTTTCATACGGCGCTACGTTATTAGCTTTGTTTGAGCTTTTCATTGACATGGACGCGTGGAGTTTTAGGCATTGTTTATACTCGGTTCAGCTGATATGTGTGGCGATGGGTGGGTGCTAAATCGTGGCTAAAATTAGCCGCTGTAGTTGATTGCATTTGGTGCTAATTTTAGACACTTGTTGCACGCGTGTTCTTGAGGCTCCCCCACTCACCCGTAGTACTCGGCGAACTCCTCCATGGCTGTCACCCGAATCGATTCGATTAAATTCAATTAAGTCTGTGCCGCTTATTAATTTGCGTCCGCTATCGGCTCCTCACATAACTGTTCTGTGGCAGACCATGTGTTTTGGCTTCTCGTCAGCCGGCCATAAAATCACATTTCCATCCACGCAACACGTTGCAGCTGCCGCTCTCTCTCTGCCTTTTGTTTCTCTTGTGCTCGCTCTCATTCTTTTTTACCTTTAGCTCTCACACCTGGCATGGTCGTGGCTGGCAAAACTTAGGAGAATTTTAAGGGGTACCAAAGAAATCGAAAATATATGAAATAAATTTAATGGATGTTCGAGAAAGAGCTACAAAATGTGTCACATCAATTAAATAGGAGAGTTTTTTTGAATTTTAATAATAGTTTGAAGAACTTAAATAATTGTTTTCCTATTATAAGTCACATATTCTATTAATTCTTAAGTTAAATTAATAAATGTGGCACATACATATGTACATATTTATTTTTTCATATTGGTCTCAGAAGTGTTTTTTAAATATTTTTCTAGTTCGACCTTGTTTTTTGTAGTTGTTTTTTAATTTAAAAATAAATTATTAGAAGTGCGAAAATTGGTAATCGAACAAGTTTAACAGGTTTAATATTAATAATTCTATAAAACATATTGATTGGAAAACTAAATTTTCTAATATAATTTACACGTGGTAAAAAAATTATTCTATGTTTCCTTTTTAATTTTTAAAATGTCCAATTTATTTTTGTATTTTCCTTACTTAATATATAGATGTTACAACAAATTTCAAGAATTTTAGATCCCTGTGGAGAAAAGCAGTTCGCTACGTCCATGGCAATCCATTTTTTGCTTACGTCAAGAGAGAAACTCGATGGGTAGTCGACTTCTTCGAATCTCAAAGATATAGATATGCTGCATAGCATTTTTAGACTCATAGCGATGGGCTGGCAGCTCTAAATTTTGGTAAAAATCAAACATTCGCTCTCTCTTGCTGGCTCTCCAAACTGTTGTAGTTCTGCTTATTTCATAGCCAATTCTATTGCATCAGCCCTCAGTTGCCACCCTTAACCGAACTTCTTGGAATGTTTGAGCACATCTTTTCATACCCATGCAGGGTATTATAATTTTACTTAGAAGCTTGCAGAGTAGTCAAAGAGGATTTCCAACCCTTTGGATCATACATATTCTTAATCAGCATCAACATCTAATTATCGTATTACCGCACAAAAATAAATGTTAAAAAATGTTTTAAAATTTAATAAGCGATTTCATATGTAGATTTTTTAAGGTAATAAGAAATGTATGGTAAATGAACTTCAACTTCCAAGAGGAAGCTTTTTTCTTGAATTTTTTAAAATTGAATTTTTTCGAATCACTTGGAAACCTATTAATTATTATTAATATTATTATTATTATAATTTTCTAAAACTAAAAGGTTGTTAAACTGTATACAAAGTGGCCATTGAATAATATATTTTCTTTTAAATATTTAACAAATGCGCACACATTTATCACATTTCCACATGATAATTAGTTAGAAATGCGATTCAATAATCTGATGACTCATGTGCCTCATTGGTGGATTCGACTTTCAATTGCCGTTGTTATTGTAGCCTCAGTTTTACTGATAGAAAACACTGAAAATAAAATTATAACCTTATTGTTATACATCTTTTTTACATATTTTCGTGTTACATATAGCCTCCATATTTTATAAACTCTACTAAAATAAACAAAATACAATAAAATAAATAAATTTCATGTAGACATTTATTGTAATATTGTAATATGACTGAGTATTTTTGTTAATATATCAGCATATGTTTCTTTTCATGCAAACTGCAAAGGTATACAAAATTCGGCTCTCAAAGCAAATTTAAGCCAGAAAATGAAATGCTTTCGTCACACTTGTAATGTAATGTAGCGAGGGGAATAGCAGTTGCTTGGAATAGCTAATTTTAAGCCTTATATTTAGTCTCTAAAGAAAAATATGAGTAGGTGGAGTTCCCAGAGTTCTGCAGTCGGACTGCTATTTCTATGTAGCCTCAACGGAGTCCGGCTAATGGCTCAGGACCCCGCAGACACAACCTCGTCAGCGAAAAACGATAACATATATTGCTTGCTAGATAATTGTCCTGCTGACACAGACAAGCGTCATTTTGGATGCAATAATAACGGGGTAAAGTATTACTTTTACATCCTAAACATAGATATAGTTCTAAAGAAATCACCCTCTTCTGTAGAGCTGGCCGGCGGCGTGTGGAGAAGCTCCGGTAATACTTCCCATAACCGACATCATTCAGAATTATCTCGTCGATCGTCATAATACATTTCGTGATATTGTGGCCGGTGGAAAAACGCATAAGTTACCTCCGGCCGCACGAATGTGTAAACTGAGCTGGAGTAGCGATCTGGCCGATCTGGCCGAACTCCTGGTGAAGCGTTGTGAGCTTCGGCCCACAAAAAATTGCATCTCCACTTTGAAATTCTCTGCCCCGGGCTACAATACAGTGTACAATAAATTTAAGAATATTCAAAGTGCTTACAGGATCGTAAGATCTCAGCTGAACGCTTGGTACGATCAGTATAAGCATATAGAGACTTTAACCGAAATAAAAGGACCTTTGGGAACAGAGTGAGTAATTATAATAATTCATTCATAACTTAGTGAATAATTCACTAGGTAACTTTAGTTTTGTTTTACTTATTTGAACTGTTTCCTTTTTTTAGTTTTGAAGTGGGACACTTCCTGCGAATGATGGTGGGCCCCAGCAATCGTTTGGGCTGTGCCGTCGCCTTGACTAAGAAAGATGGCTTGAACTACCAGTGGATGACATGCCTCTATAGCTGTTCGCCCAAAAACGATTCCGTGCCCTATGTGGACACAACAGAGCCCGCCGCCTCTTGTCAAAGAGGTGTTGACAGCAAGTTCCAGTCTCTGTGCTCCGAAGATGAGGTTGTAAATTCCTGCAAGTATACTCCTTTGTTCAACAAGGACAACGCCAATGACACTGCATCGCGTATAAGGGCGGCGATGGAGGATAGCTCTCTGGCAGATTTGATTAGGAATGGAGTTTTAAAAAAGAAACATGGAAGCCGTAGAGTAGGCACATAAATTCGGTTTAGAGTCAATTTCTGTCTTATTATGAAAAACTATAAGTAAAATGGTAAAATAAAGATGGAAGCATTGTCAACTATTTCTTCCGCCTTTTGATCTGTTTAATTCAAGTTTTTCATGAATTCTGAAATAATTAGACAAAGTAAATTTTGTTTTTGTTTTAACCGCAATATTTTTTGAAAGTTTAATGAAATTTGAACATTTAAAGAATTAGGCTTCATTGCTTAATTGAATATCTAAGCCAGGAAGCCAGAATATGTATGTTTTTCTCTCATTTGGGAATTGCAGTTGGTCGGGAGAACTATTGATAAGTAATATATATTCATAAGTAGTAAGTTAGTACAAAAAGGAAAAGAGCTCAGACCTCTACAGTCGGCTTATAATTTCTCTTTACCCTCCATGAACTCAGAGTTATGCCGAAAGATCCCAGATACCCATAAAAATGACTAAGTTTTGTAGCACTTACAATATAAACCTGAATGAGTTACTTCCCTGGAAACAGTAGTTTTTCAAGGGTCATCCAGTATCCAGTAGCCGCATCCTCCTGAAAGTATGCAGTACAAACCCAAGCTCTTTAGCTCTACTGAAATCTCGCTTCTCTCTCTTTAATTTAGTCAAACTCCCACAACAAATCGGGTTAGAGAGACACCCGATTAAGACCCGCATTTAGCTACGATTCCCCTTCGCGGATCCTACTCAGTGGCTCTCCGCACCTCGAATTTGTCGGATCAGAGATCAGAACACGGCAATATATTAAATATTTAACATTTTTGTGAGTGAAAGCGGCATGCGTTATTCTAACTAGTGATAAGTACTACATACTATGGAGTATATATGTTTGTTTGCTTGGCTTTGGCTGTCTGAGACGATAATAAAAGCGTGTGAACGGAATAAAATGATTCTTAATGATTGTAATATATAATGGTGCTCTTTATTGTGTGTATTGATTGGCGTGAGAGTTAGAAAACAAAGAAGTAGAACTCGAATTTCCATTAGGGAATATATTTAACTGATTATTTACGATTATGACTTGCCATTTCATATTATTTTTATTAGCTTAATGGTTTGTGAAGCGTGTTAAATAATATGCTTTAGTGCTGTTGACATATTAATAGCTTCAAATGGAATTTGAAAAATATTTTTAGGAAGCTTTGCTTTTTGCATACTCCCATAACAAAGGTTCAGCGCCACAGAGATCAGATATAACTTCCTAATTAACTTTCCCAGCCTCAACACATTTGCATTTCTCGTAATTGTTTTCGTATTTATTTGCCTGGCAACAGCGTGTTACTTTGTCAGATAATATTGTTGAAAATATTTGTTTAAGTGCATTTTGCTTAGGTTTACTTTCAAAGTTGACAGGTATTTGTATTTAATGTTTGTTTTGTTTTTGCCAAGCAATTTGTAATTTAATTGAGCGGCAAAGAAACAGCTTAAACTGTAGAAATTTCCGAAAATTAACGAGCAAAATGCTGAACCAAATAGGTTGGATTGTGGCCATTATACTGCTAATATATCCGGAACGGGCCCAGGCAGCGAGCTCATTCATCATTGGCAGAGTGTCACCAACTGACGATTGCCCGTCCATTGAATATGTTAATTCTGTAAACGCCTCTTTTTCACTAATTTGTAGTGTGGTTTTTAATGTAGGAGTAGCTGGCCCACATCTTCCTCAGCAACCATTTATGGCAATGTCAGCCCGTCTGAGGGATAATGCCTCGATCATCTTGTTATTAACGTTTGGATTAGGCGGTTTTATGGCCCAATCTAGTGCCGCATCCGACAAGCCCAACATCATCATTATAATGGCTGATGATCTGGTGAGTGTTGGGGTATAATTTATATTATTTCGATCTAACTAAGACCTTGACAGGGCTTCGACGACGTGAGTTTCCGTGGCTCCAACAATTTCCTTACCCCCAACATCGATGCCTTGGCATATAGCGGCGTGATCCTGAATAATTTGTACACCGCTCCCATGTGCACTCCCAGCAGGGCGGCGCTTCTAACTGGAAAATATCCCATTAATACAGGTAAGTAATTTTAATTCTTAATTTATAAAATCCTGAATAAAATTAAATCCCTGATATATCCTTTTTTTTCAGGCATGCAGCATTATGTGATAGTCAACGATCAGCCTTGGGGTCTGCCGCTGAACGAGACCACCATGGCTGATATATTCAAAGAGGCTGGTTTCCGCACTAGTCTCATTGGGAAATGGCATCTGGGGATGTCGCAGAGGAACTTTACCCCCACGGAGAGGGGTTTCGATCATCACCTGGGTTATCTAGGTGCCTATGTGGATTACTATGATCAGAGTTATGAGCAGAAGGTAAGAGGAATGCTTTTGAGAAGTCCTCGAAACAGTTTTCAATTAATCAATAATGCTTAGAACAAGGGTTACATCGGTCACGACTTCCGAGAGAATCTCTTAGCCACCCATGCCCAGGTGGGTCAGTATGTCACCGATGTCCTCACTGATGCTGCTGTGCAGGAGATTGATGATCACGGCTCAAGAAACAGCACCCAGCCCCTGTTCCTGCTGCTGAGCCACCTGGCACCCCATGCCGCCAACGATGACAATCCCATGCAGGCACCCGAAGATGAGCTGGCCCAATTTGGTTACATCCTCAATGAGACGCATCGCTACTATGCGGCAATGGTTTCCTGCTTGGACAAGAGCGTGGGCCAGATCATCGAAGCTCTGGCACGACAGGAAATGCTTCAGAACAGCATAGTGCTCTTTCTGTCTGATAACGGAGGGCCCACCCAGGGGCAGCACTCCAACACCGCCTCTAATTATCCGCTGAGGGGGGTGAGTAAATATATATATATCCTTATACATACATATATATTTATTTATATATTTTTTCTTTTAGCAAAAGAACTCCCCCTGGGAGGGAGCCCTGCGCTCCTCGGCGGCTATTTGGAGCACAGAGTTCGAGCGCCTGGGCAGCGTGTGGAAGCAGCAGATCTACATTGGTGACCTACTGCCCACTTTGGCTGCTGCAGCGGGCATATCCCCGAGTCCGGAACTCAAGCTGGATGGCTTGAACCTCTGGTCAGCCCTCAAGTATGGTTATGAGTCGGTGGAACGCGAAATTGTCCATGCGATCGACGAGGGTGACGAGCCACACCTGTCCTATATGCGCGGCAAGTGGAAGGTGGTCAGTGGTACCACCAACGGTGGGAGCTACGATAGCTGGCTTGGTGAGCGGGTTACCAGCGGCGAGGTGGATCCTCGTTCCGAGGCATACGAAGACCTTATACGGAATACCAGCGTCTGGAAGCTCTTGCAGCAGGTGAACCCTGGAGAACGCAACATCAGCGAACTGAGGGCAGATGCCAGTATTGAGTGTCCGGAACCTTCAACTGGCATCAGGCCCTGCCAGGCCCTACAGGCACCTTGTCTCTTTGACATCGAGGCCGATCCCTGCGAGCGGAGCAACCTCTATGAGGAGTACCGCAACTCGACCGTGTTTTTGGAACTCTGGCAGCGGATACAGCAGTTTGCCCGAAATGCCCATCCTCCGGACAATAAGCCAGCGGATCCGAAGTGTGACCCGCGGCTGTACAGAAATGAGTGGACCTGGTGGCAGGACGAGAAGGCTTCCACAGCGGCGGGGATTAACCACTTTAGCTGGTTAGTGATGGGCATCCTGTGCAGTTTATCGCTGCTCTAATCAAAGGATATTTTTCTAAAGGGAGTAACTATAAATCCATTTGCTTGTCTTATCGATCACTTCTGCGAACTCTGATAGTTTGCAAAAGCCCCCTAAAAACCTCACAGAATGCGGAGATCTCTGTCCGTCAAAAGGACTTTACGGTATTTATCGGAGCCATATTTTAGGACAGCTAAATTTTGCCACCTTTCCAATGTAATCCCGATACAATCTTCCTTCGAGATTTACGAGTAATATTAATAATTCAGTATTCCACAGTCTGGCCTGTGCTTGTTATCAAAAACACATTAAATCAAAATTATCAGACTTTATTTTCAATGCCAATTTATTTATAAATAAGTTAACCATTGTACTTGTTGTTTGTAAATATTAATGTAATAAAATGTATGTATATTGTATGCATGGAACTTGTTTTCTTTAAAACGATAATTAGTATAAAGAAATGGTTATTGTAAGTTATCTCGAAAAGACAAATAGAATATAAATTCAAAAAGAGATATATCGAAAATATCGTAATGTTTGATATATCGAAAAAATATTATTAATTATGAATATTAAAATAAAATTATGGAAAATGTTGTTTAACTTAATTTTATTGTGCTTATCAATTATAATTGGAACATTATAAAGACTTAATTAGGTAGATAATTTTATCAATTATAATTTAAACATTATAAAGACTTAATTGGGTAGATAATTGTTTTGTATTATTTTACCAAAATTATAATTGAAACCAAGTTAAAGTTCTCAAACAGAATTATCGAAGATATTTTAAACCACTTAAATTTAGCCTTAACTTCAAATACTTATAGAGTACCGATAGCAAAAGAGATCAATATTTATTAGACATTTCGGGATTGTCTTTGATTAAATTATATCATTTAATTAATCCCCCAAAATAGAGCCAAAAGAGTTGTAATAATTTTAATTAAATACTTTTTTTAATTTTATTTTTATTCATCTTCAAAATGGATCCTGAGATCGTTCGTTTGGGCAGGCATCAGTAGAGGGACTCTATCTAGTAGTAGACCGTTCCATTGTATTGCTGGGCCACCAGCACCTCGTACTTGTCGAACTTGCGCAGGGCAAGGGTCTCGTGCTTGATGATGCAGACCTTCTGGCTGAGCAGCAGGGTTCCGATCAGCACGCCGCCGTCCGTCCTGGCCCGGCAGATGTAGGCCCGCTCGTTCTTGATATTGGTTCCGACGGCTACGGCTCCCTTCTCGTAGAAGCCATCGTAGCTACGCACCCAGACGTACCTCAGGTTGAGCTCGGCCACCAGAATATCGTAGACCAGGAGCTTGGAGGAGGTGGTCTCGGTGTTGAAGTAGGCGGTGCCGGTTTCCACAACCACGCGGGCGGGCAGGATGTCGCTGCCGGACTTCACGCGACCCACATAGGTGTTGAAGCCATAGGGATCGAAGCCGCCCAGGATGGCGTTCTGGGGAACGATGTAGGAGAGGTTTCCAGCCTTCCAAACGTGCTCGGTATCTGAGGGTCAACGGGGGAGTGTTACTTTCGGCCTGGGTTATCCTGTTGGGATTTTAAACTCTCACCATAGGTCGAGGGAACAGCGTTGGCCACTGCGAACAGAGCCAAGACCAAACAGGCAGCTTTGTACATCTTGAGTGGCTGGTGGTTTCACTTTGAGTAACTGTCCAGCTAGGTAAAGGCTTTTATAGTCGCCTCCTTATCTCCCATTTCCAATTACACTTATCGCTATCAGAAGATTGGCATCGATAGCATCGGTAACGATGACTAACCGTCTTGGGAGTGAGTCTACGTCTACGCATAGTAGATATATGGCAGACTCTAAAAATAAGCAATATATTTGGTAGCAAAAAGTCCCCTCTGCTCTCAGTTGCTATTTCGTAAGTTTTGTTTATTGTATATATATATTGTATAATCTCCGAAGATATTTTAATCCAGTGATTCAGCTAATTAAAAGCTGGACAAGATAAATTCTCTGTTACTCAAATTCCATCCCATTACTTCTGGCGGTCGTCTCAAGGGGCAAGGCAGAGCAAACGCCTGCTAGGTAGCTACAACA
>JAEIHY010016761.1:0-15541 GCA_018904565.1 Drosophila tsacasi | reverse complement strand
TATAAAAACGCCATGCGATTCTTTAAAGAGGTCCATATAAGCGAATTTAAATTGAATTTCTCCTTTCTGTCCCAAAGAATCTATTGATCCAACTGTCAGTTACTGTTTTTGATTTGGTGGTGAAACTTGTACGATAGTCCGAAAATAGAGTTTTTATCGAAAAAAAAACAAGTGTTATCGACCCAAACGTAACTTGGACGGAACTTTTTCCCACCTCTAGGCCCCTATACAAAACCTATGTAAAAAAGCTACGTTTGCTCTGATAACGCAATAACGCAAAAACGCAGCCCAGTGTAAATGGGGCCTAAGAAGTAATTACTAATAACATCACATACTATTTACATCTTAATAATATCTGACAAAATTCGTTTTCTTAATTACTAACAAACAAAATTAGGCATCTCTAGATGCTTGATTTTTTCTCAAATTAATCTTTTTGCATTGCTTATGCCGTTCACCCGCTGGATACGAGGAGGCCAAATGAATCATCCACCTATTCGGACTGGAAGTAACTCGTAATAAAAATAACCCCCCTGGAGATAACTTACCCGATCGTCCTATGGCCAGATCCGTCTCCAAGGCCGTGGTGGCCGAGGAGAGCGACTTGTCGGTGGGCAGCGCGGCGGGCGGCATGGGCAGCGGGCCCACCGTGGAGGTGGTGGTCAGGTCGCAGCACTCGCGCTCGGGGAACTCACTGCCCTGGGCCAGGTGCAGGGCTCCGCCGAAGAGCGCCACCCAGAGGCTGAGGCAGCAGGAGAGGATTTTCAGGTTTTTTATGCGAAAGCGGGTCATGTCGGGGCCGTATCCTCGCCGGGCGCCACTTCAAACGTTGCTTAATGTCGATTTGTTCTATTTACTGTCGCTTAAATTACGTTTTGAGCACTCGGTTGCATTACTTTGTTTTCTGTTCCGCAGTTCACACTTTCTTTGAGCTGAGTGCATTACCATATTTTATTGTTCGCTCTATGGTTTATTCCCTTTGCCACACTTTGGTTTTGCCTTGAAATGAATTCAGGAATTTAAGCTATACACTTCACCCTGCGCTATAATATTGACTTTAAAATAAGTCCTTGGGAAAGCTGGGCCATGGAAAACTCTCGGAATCGAGTGCCACAGGGAAGGGGAGTGGGTAGCCGGGAGTGGGACATCACGTCGACAGTCAAACTATGAACAGCATTTACAATTACTTTCGACAGAAATGTATATAGACAACAATAGACATAATGCAGCAATAACGACGCCCCAACAACAACAGCACGAGAGACAGCTGACGAGGGGGGGAAGCGAGAGCGGGGCTAGACAGTGGTTCCGCCCACTGAAAACACTGAATAACATAAAAACTTTTTCATTTACAATTTGCTCAGTGGGTCTATGGCCATGTAGCAAAGCGAAGAGGGAACAAGAAAATGCTGAAAAGTTTTTTGGTAAATGCGAAAAGTTGTTGCTACCGCCGTTCTTGACTTGTTGTTGTTTTTTTTTTTTTCTCTGCGGTTCCTGTGCGCTACCGCTATCTAAATCCAGCATGTCGGTGGCGTATGCGCTATATGCAGTATGCACAGCCAAAGGCAAAGTCCCAAGCGGGGAAATTAATTCACTTTGCCACTCTCGCAGCGCCTTTATCGCGCAAATCTCGCTCAAATGTTTGCCGAATCAATAAAAATATAATTTGCTGCGATTTGGCTCAAAGGAAATGCAAACACTCGAGTGCTAATGCAGCCAGGATGTCGCTTGGTAATGTGGAAAAGCAAACACACAGGCACGGGCACAGGAAGAGTGCGCAATCATGTAAACAAGTCCCGCCGACAGAAGACAGACTGCAGGCTTCAAGAAAAGCAAATGCAACACGCATCTCTTTGCGCTGGAAAAATGATTACCAGAGACAAGAGCTAACAATACAAAGGAAAAACTTGACTAAGACTAGAAAAAAGTAAATATATTTCGTACGTACTCATACAATCGAGGAAAATAGAAAATGTACATGGAAAGAACCCCTAGAAATTTAATAAATACAGGGATATCTTGACTCTAAGAAAAAAATAAACTATTCTATTCTATATAAATCAATGCATGACTTTCTTTTACTGAAATCAGAGGGCAAACACTCTATTGTAAGAAAAGTTCAAACGCATTTTAAGGTGTATTCTGGATCAGGAATATGAATCAGTGACTTAGATCATATTTTGTGCCCTCTAAAAGAGACACGTCGCACTGCAGTCAATCATGTGGGAGGAGGTGGCTTTGGGGGACAGGTCGAAGGCGCCAGAAGGACCAAGGACGAGGCGACGAAAGTTGCCAGTCAACGAAGCGAATGCAGGCAAACACAGACGACAAACGGCGAGGCAAGGCAAATGGGGAGGGGAAATGGGTAGGGCGCGAAGGCGTTTTCCGCATTTCCCTTGTTGTTTCTGCTTGAAATGATTTTTTGCAGCCAGCCATCGAGGCAGCCCGCAGGAGGAGATGCTTCTTCGCCCTTTTTCCCTGTGCAAACGCGGCCGCCGCGCCGTTTGAGTTTGAGATGTGTTCGCCATCGTCAGGCGTTTGCTTTTGAGCCAAAGTGTTGCCATAACGAGCGTAAAATGGCGGCAAAAAGACGACGATGACGGCGACAAAGACAACATGCAACGCGCTGCAACAATCTAAAAACAAACAGCCGCCCTTTGTGTGTAGGCTGTGTGTGCTGTGTGTATGCGCAAAAATAACGAAGCGAAAATTGAAACTAAAATAAAGCCATGTTTACCTAGCAAATTGTTACGTGTGTGCCGGGGCAGCCTCCGCCTCAAAGTTTATTTATTTAAAGTTTCCAACTTTTTGCATAAGATATCGTTTCGGGGCCAAGACCTGGCCAGCTGTGCCCAGCAATTGGGCTTGTAATGTGAAATAAATAAGGGAAATTAAAGCCAACACTAGGAAATAAGCATCTGGAAAATATAATGCCTGCAGTTATCTGTTCAAGGGTGTGAAGAGTTAGTAGATCCACTACTTATTTGGAAAGTACACTTCTACAACTTGATTTTGGTTCCCGAATTTCCTCTCTGTGCAGAGATTCGACCGCAGGAGTTGGATCCAGAGGCGGAACCAAAAGTCCGGTCTCAGCTCACCAGCTGTGCAAATATCTGTGTCAATGGCCCCGACTTTGAGCGAGCTTAACATTTAAATATCTTTTGCCCTTCGGCCTTCCCGCACTTCTGTGTGTGTGGACTGGGCTGACCAAACAAGCCAATAAATGTACCACAAATTTGTATGTCAAGCTCTGTGAGTCACTGCATTGACACACTTGGCCAGGCTTTGGCCCGGAAAATAGAGAGAATGCCACATGCCCTTCACATGCCAAGCCGAAAATTCGATTTAAATTGGAATTCTTGAGCTCTCTCAGCACGCAACAGAGAGTCGGGCAAAGAATGCCAAGAATGCAGGGCCACGACAAGTGCATTAAATGGAACGATAGAATATCTAATTAGCCGCTTGTCGGTGTCAGCATCTCATAAAAGTTGCTCCACCGCCTCCTTAGACTGACTGACTGGCAGTCAACGAAATTGCTGAGAAACTTTCGCGGCTCTGATATAATTATGTGCAACATAACAACTTGATACTCTCAGATCCTTCGAGAGCCCGTACTTATGCGGCTGCACCTTGCCACCCAGGCAGCATGCTGCAGTGTCGAGTGACAGTTGTTATCTTCGGGGTTGTTTTCTGTGCATGACAAATGCAATTGGAGCTGGTAAAGTTAATTGTGCTGCAAGTTCCCTTAGATAAAAGTTAAAGTGCTGCCACAGGTTTTCGGTATAATGAATAGGAATTCTTTTGAAAATTCAACTAAGCAGGTGTTGGCGATAAATGTCATATTAGATTTGCTTATGGCCCGGCTTACATCATTTTAAGATCATTTGAGTTCCCTATTTGTATAAAAAAAAAAAACGATGGCGAATTATAATGAAATGAGTGAAGAATCGTTCAAACGGCTTATGGTGGCGACCTGCCTCAAGGAAAACGCTGAAAACACAGTGCACGAGTACCAAGCCATTGAACGGCGGTACGTCGAGATTCTGGATGCGTATTCAGAGGCCGAGGACACTGTTGACGACCTCCTCGATCAGAACAAAATTCCGGAATTTCAGAGGGCATTTCGCCATGTTCATGAGTCTATGGAGGAAACCCAAGCATGCCGCGTCTACATCCAAAAGCTCAAGATGCAGATGTTCAAGAGTGCAATCAGTTTTGTTCGCTTCGGACTTGCCAGTAATCCCTCAAGTACTCTAGAAGATTCAGATTAAGAAACAGAATCCCTATCCCATACAGTGTTCCTATATGCAAAAATATAAATAATTTTCAGTAATCTGAAAGCCCTGCTTTAGAGGGAAAAGTTTATAAATTTATGTTGGTCAACCGAATGCCTAACTCGAACTCTATTCATAATTACTGGCTAGAGCGGAACTGTAATGCAATTTTAATGGGACTAAAGTTGGGGCAGTCGGTGGTAAACAATCAGATCCGTAATGAGTCCGCAAATGTTTGCCGCTTCAAATGCAAAACTTGTTTCCTTCTTTTAGTGCTCTGCTCGGGAATCAGCCACAAGTCCCGCTAACTTATTTCGCCTGTCTATCTGTCTGACTGTCTTCCACGGGGTAGTAACACGACCTCATGTATTATGTAGGGCGATTTTTATTGTTTGTGAAAGTTTAAATGGACTTGCAGGTCGCGTCTACTGCGGATGCTGTCAAGTGCCCTGCCAGCGCATGCCTGTCTGACCTGTCCCGCTCCTGATTTCCTGAGCCTGAGCTCACATACACTCGCTAATTAAACGACATACGTTGAACTCGCTCTCACATTCGATTTAGAAGCTGCTGGCCAGCCCTGATTACCTGGTGGGACTTTAAACTTTGTCCTTTCCGGCCATATCCTTTTTCAAAGTTCAACCGTAAAATGCCAGCCAGCCGGTAATCGATTGATTTTACCTGGCAGCCTGACGGCGGCACTTGAAAATTCGTGTCTGGCTTCTATTTATATTTACTGTATGTTGCCATTTTATGACTTTAATTTATGAGTATTGATTTCAGGACCTCTTGTGTGTGTGTGTGTTAGTCTGTCTGAGAATCGCAGCAGATGTCGCCGCAGGTACACGAATATTTCTGCTATAGAAAATTGAATCTAACATTCAAATTACACGTTGAGTGGGGGATTCACTACAGTGACGCACAAAGGAAGGGTCCTCTGTCCTTTCCGATTTTACAGTTTTTCCAGTATCGATTGCAGCTAGTCTCCCCTCCTTCTCGACTGGGCCAATTAAAACGATTGCGGCCAGCGATTACCCAAATCGTTTGGCCCCGGAAGTGGGCCAAAATAAAATACCAGGCCGCATCATTAATAAATGTCGCTGCGAAGGCCACTAAAAGTCGAGCAGTGTACGCAGAGTAAAGGCGTAATCCAATCGACCAGTGCCACATACACATGGTCAGGCGACTCGGGGGACCTGGGCCAGGACCTGGCATTAGGATAATGGATGATTACAGGGAAACGTGTAGCATGAGTCTCCGCTGGTGTGGCCTGGGTTTGGGTCTTACGATTGGCGTGCGGCATGATGCCATTTACATGCAGCTGCAACGTTAGTCAAAGTCATGTCTCGCACTAGGGTTTAACAGGACGCACACAACCACACACACAGACCTGCTTGCACCTTTGCTTTTCTAAGGTGAACCTCTAGAAGGAACAACTTTATTATGATTTTGGGTGGAAAGAAGGTTTGTAATTAAAAGCCACCTTCAAATGCTTTTCCTACTTCTTTGAATGTATAATTAGGGCACTTGTATAACTATTAATTTAATACTTAGTATTTAATCATGGTTTATAGGAAAACCTATATAAACTTCGCAGAGAACTTTCAATTATTTTCCCAAGAACTTAAAACAATATTTGCTGTACATTTTAATGGTAATTGATTCAAGGTGTCCTTCGGAATTTCACACAAAAGAATGGCCCACCCTTATGTACACACACACGCACATACGGGCCCCTGCATAAAGTCAATTTCGTGTACAATTTTATTTGCATACAAGAAGAAGGAAGTCGGAGACCCGGAGACCAGGAGACCAGGAGGGCAGCCAGACAAGCCAGAGACACACGCTTAGACACACATTTGGCTCGTCCTCGTCTTATTGCATGTCTTGCAATTTATTTGTCTGCCCTTCCAGGACCTGCCACGCCCCCATACCCCAGCAGGGTACAAAAAATAGCTGCAAAAGTCATTGAATGAATTTTATGCATTGACATTCGTCCCCATTCCGAACGCCGCTCCACATGCTTTTGCCAAATAATATTGCAGAAAGGAGCAGAACAGAGAGGGCCCAGAAGGGGGAAGGAGATGGCCAAGAAGGGCGAACGACAGAGAAAGATGGACTGAGCGAGAAAGAGAGAGAAAGGCTCTTGCCGTCAGGGCTTGCTGCGACAACGACATGTCAAACTGACCCAGTTATGCATTGTTTCCATAGTTTGCTCTTGTGCTGCTTTTTTGCGGTGTGTTTGCCCGAAAATTTTGTCAATAATTTTAAACTCGCTGCCAAGGGTGTGTGGCGGCAGCACCCACCCACCGACAAGCCACCTCCTGCCGTGCCCCATCACATCATTCATATTTGCCGCTGCCATTGTTGTTTGTCATTGTCGTGTTTATTTGCACTTGCATTGATTTCCACGTATTCATTTGTGCATTCACCAGTGTTTGTATTTAAGTTTATTCAGCGGTGGCAAGAGGAATAAAAAAATACCTGAAATTCACTCACACCTGCGGTCATT
Source organism: Drosophila tsacasi (assembly GCA_018904565.1). Taxonomy (NCBI): domain Eukaryota; kingdom Metazoa; phylum Arthropoda; class Insecta; order Diptera; family Drosophilidae; genus Drosophila; species Drosophila tsacasi. Next base: position 8,758 of record JAEIHY010016761.1, on the reverse strand, counting down.
AAAATAGAATTAGCTGATGCCATTAAAGACGGGGTAATATGTTTAATTAACTTTTAGAAAGCCAAACAAGACCAATTTATATTTATCCAACGAGCAGAGCGTTCGTATTTCATTTGACAAAAGCGAAAGCTAAACAAATTTGTTTACAGTAGTGAGGGTCTATAATGAATATTAAATATTGAATAGCTACAAATTTAGTTAGTTTAAGTATTGTTAATACTTCAACTGTTAGTCCTGAAAATAATACATTTTTTAATCTCTCTAACGGATATGTTTTTAAATAAAAATGACACTGCCATGCTGGCATATTTGCCGCCATAAACCTGGCTGGCTTTTCGTTTGTTTTGTCACCCCGTTTCAAATATTGGCAAATATAGAGCGATTTAAATTAATTTGCATAGCTTATGAATTCAAATTTAATTATCAGCGAGTTAGGAGCTCAAAGCTTTCAGGCAGGACATATAGCGCAGGGCTTATGAAGCCGTAAATCACACGTCATTTCGGCACAATCACGCCTCTGGTGGGAAATTAACAATGCAAACTGTGCATAGATATGGCCTGTTGGCCTGTCTTGGCCAAGGCGCTTAACCTTTGACAGTTAATTGGGTCAACAAACTGCAGCAGTTTACGTCCGAATCGCTCGAGTCGACAGTCTATAATTTAAACATGAGTCCGGCTCACACACAAACGCAGTAGAGGTCCGGACCGGCAAGCAATTAGTGCTGGCTGGCACTTGAGCTCACGCTCACAGACAGGGCTCTTAAAATTATTAAAAACCAAAATACCAACGAGCCAGTCTGCTTCGGCCAAAGTGACCGCATCAAAGCGTACCGTGGTGCGTATGAGCGATATGGCGCTAGAGGAGTGCGCGCAGCACTTCACCAAATGTGAAATATAGTTCCTTTTTTGTTTCTACCAGTGTGTTTTCCTTGCTACCGCCAGCCGCTTGCTTGGCTGTTAGTTTTTTGGTTTGGTTTCAAGGCTCCAGGATCCAGGATCCAGGAAGTGCTGCATACGGCAGCAGCAGACACGTATGGAGCAGCATGCATACATATGTACATTCATCTGCCATAAAGTAATTCAGTGTTGTTCCAATAAAGTGCTTCATAAATATTTATTGGATTATCGAACGAATCGGACACACACACACACCCAGCCATATATTGAGCTCTTGTCTGGAGAACAGAACGCACATTGCTCCATTGCCATAATGAATATGAAGCCATGAACATTGCAATAAGCGCACGTATGAATAAATGAGAGCACAGCGGAGCAGAGCTGGAAAAGGAATGGAAGAAAGCAGGAAGCACACGGACACGGGGAAAGGACCACAAGGACGGAGAACTTTCCCCATCTGAATGGGACTGAATGAATGCTTACGGCGAATAAACTAATAGTTCAAGTGCTTTCCAATTGCGAGATCCTTAATTTAATATACAGATCCCTCATACTCGATAATCATAATCGAAACCCATTGATGGGGATATATAAATACCATAAATATATTCATCGATGTTTAATTAACTAACACGACCGGGCCGCTAATTGCATAATCAATTAACACATTTGATACTTTAATTATAATCGACCGACCCACGCGGCATCGACACAGCAGAGCCAGTTACTTTGTCTGTAATTAAAAGCGGATTAAATCCATAATCTCTGATATTAAAGCCTCGTTAAAGTCAGACAAGGGCGACGGAGGGTCGTTATGGAATTTAAGGTGAAATCAGTATTTATTATTTATTCTGACATTTACATCAACAATCCGGAATCAGGCGAGCAAACACACACGACGTCAAGTCGAAGGAAAAACTGAATGAGAAACCGCCTCGGGCTCTGCAGGTATTTAGGGTGCTTGCATATTTTATGGCCTGTCATTGTTTATATTGTTCAAATCTCTCTCTTTTTCGCCCTCGCATACTCGCAAACCCACACACATGTGTGTGTCAGCCTGAGAATTTCTTATTGCGACTTCATTTGCACATTTTACAAAAACATCGAGGCGTGTAATACAAGGGGTGACTGCCACCGCTGCACCCAGAGTCAACTGAAAGCCGTTGAAAGTGGCTGGGATCGGACGGGCAGCCTTCAACTTCGAGTATCGTAATGTATTCATAGGAAATGACAACTGACAAGAGAGCCAGACAAATGGAAAATCTGACTTGCCGTATTTTTAGCTCCTCGGCTGGCAAACTGACACACTCAGCCGAAGGACGAAGGGACGCCCAGCACTAATCACACATAAATCAAAAAATGACATAAAGTGTACCAAACAGCAGCTGGCTGGTGATCCTGCCTGTCAGGCATCTGGCATATGGCAAACTGCCGACATATAACACGGCATCGAATCGAATCGAACTGAACTGAAAGTCAAACTGAAAATCAGGCTGAAAATAGTGGGGCAGATGCAGGAAAGTAGGCAACGATTGGCAATCGAGGATTGCATGTGGGCGCAAAGCCGATTGCAATGGCGGCATATGGCAAAATCTCAGGGCGGACTTGGAGGCGGCACTCTGCAACTCATGTTATATTAATTACAAATTACAGGCAAAGTACATTAAACATGCATTGTCAACTCCCCCGGGCAAACACGACCCCTCGATTGTATATTCCCAGCTCCATTGTAAGCGATGCAGGGAGCGATAAAAAAGGGGCAGAAAATGCGGCCTGCCAGCATATCGAGGGCCTAACACAATGCCATTGTAATATCGATTACAAAGCCCTCGAAAGCACAGCCCAAACTACATATTAGCCCGCCCGGGCAACGCTGCGTATACGTATTAATACGTAGCACGTGTGTGTGTGCGGGCCCGACCTCGCATAATTGCTGTCATGAAACTCGTTATAATACACCTCGTGCGAGACCGCGGCATGGGATGGCTGGCATTTTGTCGGCTTATGAATTCACTTCATTCCCCTTCATTTCACCCGATTTTTGACTCTTTCCGCCCGCACAAAAACCCATTGATTGATTCCCTTTGGCTGGCCGGTGAGTAATTGTTGTTGATTTAATAATTTATTGAGGTGGCAATTATTTAAACAACGATCAAGCGTGACATCAGTCCGCCTCAAATAGAAACCGTAAACATTTCGATCGAGGACGAGCAGACCAAAGCCAATGCTAAATCCCTTTCCTGCCACCGACACATTTGCATAAGCAAATCTGATGCTACACATGCGAGGCAAGAGCGGGTGGAAAATTCAAATACAAAATAGAAAGAAGCGAGTTGAAAGTAATAGAAACTAGAAGCCGGAATTGTGGAGGGCAGAGGCCAGCCAGCAGCACCGTGTATATGTCAAAGCGAATGAGCTGAAAAGCTGCTTTAAACAACACTTAGATGTGGCCGAAAGGCAGGAAGGTGCAAGTGGGTGCAGCGCTGGAAATGATTCATGATTCGACTGCGGACAGCGAGGGAACACTCAAAGTGAAAGGAGCCGGCGACGAACAAAGGCAGCGGCGGCGAATCGCATCGCTTCACCGCTGCGAAAGTGGTGGAGTGTTGCAGCAAAGCAAATATTGTTAAAGTTGTTGCACAAGCAGCTGCTGCTTGGCAGCAGTACACAAAAAAAAAAAAATAAATTCGAACCAGACATATTTTAATAATGCACTGAGGGATCATTAAATTAAATGCTCTATTAATGTCCTTGTTTTTTCCAAGGGAAAACTACCATTTGCACGTAGAAGACTCTAAGCTGGAATAATTATATAAAAAAAAAATTTCAAAAGAAAAATCAAACAATCAAAACTTTACGTGTAGCTTGCAAAAAATTGCGCGCAGGTTACAAGCAAAACAAAGCACACAAAAGGCAGCAGGAAAAAACGCATATAACACCGGGAAAACTGCATAAAATGTCAAGGTAAGACTAACAAACTGGCTTAGGAGCGATTTAACGGAAACGGAAATGCCAGCGAACGTTTAAAGAAACGCCGCGAACTTCGGACAGCTGCATTTAAAAGCCAAAGGAAACTTTTGTGTCTCCTCCTTGTCTTGGCCCGATAAGCATTGCGAAAGGAAAGCGGGCTAAACAAAAAATAAATAAAAAGGAAAAACAAAACAGGGCCCGTGAATGGGCCGCGTAATTAGAGTGTAAACGGGCGACAGGCGCAAAGTTCAAATCGCTGCTCAAAAGTAATTAAAAAGTTGCAAATAAAACGCAAAGAATACGGCCAAATTACGCGATTGCAGGCATCTTTCGGACCGTCTCGGCTCGTCAGTGATTTCAACTCTTTAAAGGTCCGTTGAATTCAAATCCGAACGAACGGAGGCGGGTGGCCACGAACAATTGCAGCAATTTGAACTCCAACTCATTGAACAGCACTTGGCAACTACGCCAACAATTTTACGCTTGGGCCTAACCAGAAATTCCTCACCAGGACTAACTGCCACACACTTCCCTTCAGTTGAATGCATTGCAACTATTTTAGGGCACTCATTTTTCAGTTGAGCGCTCGAGTTGCCCAGGGGAGGTAGTCTCCCATTTGGACGTTACGTATTTAGCTGTAGTTTATGCCCAGAAGTTCTGGCAGAGAAGGATACACGATGGGATAGGATAGGCCTGGATAGGCAGGCGACAAGGACGACATCGAGGCAGGTGCAAGGATCGCAACATTTTCGGGGCCTATGCCTGTGTCTCTTCCTGTGCCTTTGCCTGTGTGCCAGGTAATCACGTCATTATCACGTGAAATTTCGGCATTAACGTGAATTTACGATTTGCACATGAGCACGAGCCAAGAAAGGCAAAAAATAACTACCGAATATAGAGGCACCGCACCGCGCCGAGCCGAGGAAGCGACGCACATAAACTCACATTAAATGCGATTGCCAATTTATTTACTAAGTGAACGTCGCAGGTTGGAACCAGCAAGCAGCAACCAGCAACCAGCAACCAGCCACCAGGAGCCAGGAGCTAATACCACGGCGAAGGCGCAGCTGGCAGCCCGGCAAGTTGGCTCAAATTTTAGAGCGGAAATAGTGCGGCAGGCGATGGGGCATGGGGTTGTAATTGAACCAGCCACCCGAAAGTTGTTGTAGCGAATAAAGCTGAGCCAAAAACTTCACTCACACAGCACACACTACACACACAGTGCACGCTCAGTACACACCGGCTACCCGTCTCCCCGGCTCAGTTGGCAACTTTTTTGCATACAATTAACGAAAGTGGCGCACCTAGGTAAATAACATGAAATATTTGCTTATTCGGGGGTTAAGGGGGTTAAGGATCGTGGACTGAGGCTGGGGCTGGGGCTGAGGCTGAGGCGGTGGCATGCGAGTGCTCAACCGCATTAACCCATTACCAGCATAAGCAGCAAGCAGTAAGCCGTGAGGCGGTGGCAGCTGCCGCTCCGACTTGGAGTTTTCCATTTTCCATTTGCTTTCCCTTTTCGCCGAGCCATACAATTTTCCAACACATTTGCCAAATTAAATAATATACCATGCCCCATATATACAGTGTAGTGTATGCAGTGGCACAAATCTCGGACGAAGAAAGCACACTCGACTGGTTTTCTGTTGGTTTGCTGACACTTTATGATTTACAGCCTGCTTGCCTCGGGGCTTCACTAAGTCGCGTTTCTTCGAATTGCGATGGCGATGGCGATTTCCCAGCTAAGACGATCCTCGCGGCACGCACATTGGCCTCTTCGTCGACACTCGTATTTTTCTTCCGCTCGAATCGCATCGAACTGGAGCCCCCAAAAGCGGTCCGATTGAATCGCTGGCTTGAGAGTCGCGTTGCCCGCTTGCCATTGGCCGCGCGTCCGTTCGTCACGAGTCTCAGTCGCAAACTGTTTGGCCCGCTAAAGTGCCCAGTCCTCGGGTCCTTTCAGGCCACGAAGCTGGCCCAAAGGACTCGGCTACGAGGGGCCTTCGTTCAGTCATCGGCTTGCCTCGTTCGTCGGCCGAAAGCGTAGAGAGCGAGAGCGAGCATCGACGTGTTTGTGGAGAATTATTTGGCGCCAATTTTGGCATCCTTGTAGAGTGTGACTCTCAAACTGTAAAGGATGAGGACTCGCGTGGTATTTCACAGGATGTCGGTGGTAGTACTTGTTTGAACTACCTTTTTTTACCTATTGAACATTTGAAAATATTTTTTATGAAATTTTTATTTTACCATCTTTTTATTTTAACCATCTTTGGGACAGAAAAAACGAAAGTCTTTTATTGACTGAACTTACTTTATCGTCTGAAAAATGATTAAGCATTGAACAATTGCTATTTAATGATGCAGAAGATTTGTTTTAAAGTTTTTCTTCTTCTGAATTTGGTTCTAAACTAATTAATTAATATATTGTCAAGGCAATTAATCATAAGCCCGCATTAGCTTAAATATCAATTTAAAAGGCGGTTTTCAGATACTAATAAATCTCCTTCTAAGCAAACGAAAGTCGAAGTAAGCCTCCTAACACACCACAGCTGAAGCTTTTATAAACTGCAAGCTAAAGCTAATGAAATAATTAAATATGTTAATTCGTAATGACTTAATCAATTACAGGTTGCATTCGTGTGAGTGCGAGGAATAGCAGTAAATGCAGCATCCATGACGGTACACATGCACACACGCACCCCCAAAGGAGAACACACAGGTGGCCAAGTGGAGAGATTTCAGGACCGTGTCAGCTGAGAGAGAGAGAGAGAGAGAGAGAGTGGGGGAAGTAGAGAGATAGTTGGAGTTTCAGGTGGCCATGCAATTATCGGTTTTTGTTTTGGTAACACTTTCGCCGAGCAAAGCTCTCCGTGTTGGCCTAGGACCTTGCGAGCGGGCCGAATGTGGAAAGCGGAAAGCTTACGACTTGACACACAAACGGATGGCAGAAGGCAAAGGGATACGACGACGCCGAGAACGACGACAGGCGATGGCCGATGGACGACGACGCGTGAAAGTGTCCAATAAAAATTACGTATACGCAGCGAGTGCCCGAGGCAAGCGGCTCTGGGCAACGAAGCGTGTGGTAATTGGCAAAAACCAGAACACAGGAAAAAAATATATAGCACAGAAAGAAAACTAGTTCTAGTTTAATAAATAAATGCATTTAAACCGAATAAAGTTAAGAGATAATTATTTACAACCTCAAATACTAGATAATAATGAAAGAAATACTATTTTTAATGGTGTATCTCCCTATTACTAGGAAACTAGGTAAGATTTCGAATTGAAAACCCTCAAATTCAAGAGTTTGAGTTGAGTAATTTCCGAAAATGGAAATAGTTTGGTGCTTGAAAATATGTCTTGGAATTGTGTAAATCTCAGCTAGCCACGAAACAATGGGCCGAAATTGCCAATTGGCTGCGCCTCAAGAAATTGGCCACGACATCGGCCCTGGCGGGATGTCAACATGTCGTCGGGGCCATAAATCTATAAAGGCACTCGCCGGCGGACGCCCAGGAACGCTCCACTGGATTGGGTTGCCGTCTCGGCATAGCTGCACGAACCAAAACGGCAGCTCTGGATTTCTTTGGAGAGCGGCACGTTGTAATTATCGCGCGAAATCAAAGCGATGCCCGACCCAATGTCTTGCCAAAACAATGAGTCCTGGCCGTTGGCATGGCAACGTGGCATGGCTCCTCGGCTCCTTGGCTCGTGGCTCCTCAATTGCGGGGCTCCTTTCTTTTGTGCGGTCGGACTTTCGCGGACTTTTATGTTTGCCCGCCGTCGAGCTAAGCTGATTATTTCATTTCCATTGTGCTCGCCCCCCGGCATAACTTAATTTTTATGGCACTTATGATATTTTAATCTAATGAAAATATAATTACATTGCCATTGCTAATTTATACTTACTGCGAACCGAGAGGGAAAAATGCTTGAAGGCGGATGTTATGGTGGGAGTGTAGGAACTTACCTGCAAAGTAAATAAAACGAAAAGGAAATGTTATTCATGCGGTGAGCGAAGGAAAACTGCTGCTGGCGGGAACAGGTCCTGCCGTTCCCCCTTCCCCACGAACATCAAAGCCACCAAAATAACTAAACTTGAATCGATTGCCAGCAGAAATAAAGAAAATTTACTTCCTCGAAATAAAAGTAAAAATCCGAACAGCACAGAGACAATCGGTGGGGAAGGTGGCGGGCTCCCAAGGTGGGACACACATACTCCCCCGCTTACAGTTGCAAATTGACTTGCTTTTGAAGTACAAAGCATTTGGAGTTGCCACCTGCAGCCCGTTGGCTAAACAACAACCACAGCAACAGAAGCAGAAGCAACTACATACAGGTTGGAATTGAATTCACAGGCGGAGAATACACCACAGGCCAGCGGCGGAGAGAGTCCTGGTGCTTCGCTCGCGTCGCGAACGAGGCAGAAGGACAGAGACGTGAGAATTGCTTATTTTGTGAAAATTAGAAAATATCACAAAACGCACAAAAACACTCGCCGTACATCTCGTGCAGGCACTGGGACAAAAGTAGGGTTGGTTTTGAAAATTCCCTTTGGCAAATAAATTAATTGTTCGCAGTATATTTATACGTACATAATTCCAGGTCGTGCTAACTATTGAATCGGTATTTAATTTTATACAAAAAGTTGTTATTGCAAAAGCTTTGTTGTTGTTGATGTAGGCAAAAACATTAACATTCATCAATTTAGAATACTTGATATAAAAGTTAAGGTACTAAGTGTGAACAGATTGTTAGCGGCAGTGTGTAATATGAATACTTTTAATAGGGTCACACTAAACCCAGTTTATAATTTGGCCACACTTAATAATAAATAAAACAAGAAAGGAAGCTAACTTCGGCAAACCGAAGTTTGTATACCCTTGCA
>JAEIHY010016759.1:0-14155 GCA_018904565.1 Drosophila tsacasi | reverse complement strand
TAATTTTATTTAATTTGTATTGTTGTTGCCGCCGCTGTGCCGCCGCTGGTTGTCATGCAGGCCCCTTGACATAAATTTGGCTTGATTTCACGCGCGAGTGTTTTTTATCAAACATTACAGCGGGGCAATTGTTTGAGGTCCATTGTTGTTTCTGTTAAGGAAAGTGCTTGGCTTGGCTCAAATTAGCCCTGCGGCCAAGTGACATGACAATTTGCATTTACACACGACGACGGCAAAATCTCAAAAATCAAACTTGAACTGAAACTGAACTTCAGAGACCGCGCTGGTCGACTGACCAACATCGGACATTATCGATGGGTTGTTTATGTTGCCAATGATGTGGGTTGTATTTTGGGGCTCGGTTCTTATGGGCGGCTCACTCGATTTGTTCGTGGAGATACTTATATATATTTTATATATATTTTTGTTGTTCATTTTTTGTGATCTAATTTATGGCTTTCGATGCGGTGCGTGTGCGTAGCTTGTCATAAATTTGTCTATTAGAACAGATTCGGACGCTAAAAACGAAACGGATTAGCGATATTTTGAGTACATGCTTATATTTTGTATAATCTGTACATATTTACTGGGAATAATTATATCACTTTAAGTGCAGTCGTTCTAAGTCAACTTTTAGAATAATGACATAAAAAAGCTAATTGCTTTTTGAAACCCTCCACTAATGTAAGGTTTTTGTATTTTTAAAAGGCTTAGTTTCCCCACTCATTCACACATACAAGCTGAAGATATTTTTATAAGCTACTGAAAAACAACTTTAAAGTGAAACCTTAAAAGTGCTTCCTTTGCACGCTTGATAAAATAGGACCTCACAGTCAGGTTCCACCGAGATTTGAACTCGGATCGCTGGATTCAGAGTCCAGAGTGCTAACCATTACACCATGGAACCACCGTATTGGCCAAGAGCCATTTTCCCACTTTCTGGCCACCAGAATCGCACTGCGCATGCTGCAAACGGGGAAAAAAGGGATGGCAGGACAACGTTACTACACAAAGGCTCTTGAACTCGTGGGCGCCACACCAATGTGACTTTTCTCAAGTAAGTTCGAATATTCTCACATTTACTTTCGCTTTCGCTGGCTGCATTTCCCTCCTGCTGCTAAATTCTGTGTATTTCTCAGCTCTGTGGGATTAATGCTTTCACACATGTTGCAATAGATTTAATACCCCGCAAGATTATAAATACTGAAATCGAAAGAGAATTCTGCAGCAGGAAAGTGGAAATAACATAGATAAATTTAAATGAATTCCCCCTATTTTATTTATACAAACAAGTTGCCCCCCGCTCCGCTTATATACTGGCATATATAGATAGCTGGCTATATAGAAACCTACCCGTAGATATAGAGATATAGCGTAGATGTGTGCGTGCGTAGTTTATTCGCTTTGCGGCTGCCTATATACCTGTTGACATATTCGGCAAATTCTAGGTCGTAGGTGTAGGAACTTGTAGCATTGTCTAAAAGCAGCAAATGACGACGACGACGTCGCGACTGTCGCTGACGTTTCTGCTGCTGGCCAGCCATGCGCATGACACACACACGTCAGAGGAGCCGAGGAGGAGGAGCTGGTGAGGCGGCCAGGTGAGGAGACAGACAGGTGGATCTGGATGCGAATGGCAGATAGAGAGGAAGAGGAGGAGGAGGAGGAGGAGGAGGAATCATTGGAAGACCAACCTGCTGGCTGTGGCTTGGATTTCACAGCCAACCGCTGACTCAAGTCGCATGGAATCTTTTGGAATCAAAGCTAAAAACTAAAACAGAAAAACACTGGCTATCGACAAGACCATATCTCTGTGGCAGTCACTCACTCAGCACCTTGCCATCGTTCTGTGGGCGTCTCTGCGGCATTTAAGGCATTTGCCGGTTCTGTCAGACGACTCTAGCAAACCCCAAGATTGCTTTGATTCAAATCAGATCTATAAGATGATGCCCTTGCAGTGGCAGATGATGGTTCTATGGGAATGGAGTTCAATTTGACACAAATATCCTCATTTTACTGTCTTTATTTAAGGAGTTCCAGGAACTCTTTTAATTTAAATAACAAAGAAATACAGAAATGTTAATGAGGAAACTAAGGCTTTTACAACACCAAACGCATAAAGCAGTCAGAACTGGTTTGTGAAGATCAGACCAATTTCATCACTGCCATGATTCACTGTATGAGAAATTCCGTTACAGATTCTGTTCTTTAGAGAAATGAGTCTCGACTGTAAGGTCACGCGACTGATAAAAAATAAAATCACTGCTTAAACATTGCACAGAGCAAAGGGACTTTATAATATTCAATTTTATGAATCAGAAAACATTTCTTGTCGTATCAAATATTTGTTCAGCCATGAGCTCCTTTTTTAAGGGAAATATATGGAATTTTACGCCATGAAATTTAGGTTTTTGCTAATCAAAGACAAATAACAACATGAGTAAAAATCTTAACATTTCTAAGTATTTTACTTTATATTTAAGAGTTAATAGAAGGGATTTAAAGATAAGTAATATTAATATTTTTATGCACTTTTAGACATATCATTTGTTTATTGTCAAACATTTTCCAGTGTAACCACATCTTTTTTACACTGTTCGTCTATGTTTATTTATTTGCTTAGCCGTATCGAAATCAAGCGGCTTTAATCACAAACTCGAGGGACTCCTCCAAGTAACAAGTGTGTTTGGCAATAGAAACAAAAACAAAAACAGAAACAACACACATACAGCGAGCCGGGCTGCCTACATGGCATGGACGGAGCTTTAAACCTGAACTCACTCCAAAAATTATGTATGCGGTTAGTCTGCGATATTTGTTGTTATCTCTCCGCTGCTAGAGTTTTGTTGTTGTTTATGCAAATTACATCACCATCGACGACGATATCGATATGATACCTGAATGAATGTGTGTATGTAGCCGCGTTGCACCAAGATTTTCCTCACACTTTTCAATTTTGTTGGCGCTTCAATTAAACTTGAAATTGTGTCACGATAAGCAAACAAACAAGAGAGAGAACAGCGTGCAGTCAAACTCGATTTATCAGGTGGATAATGATGAGAAGAAGAAGAAGAAGAGAGATAGGAGGAACAACAGTTGGTTGCGTGTTTGCCTCTTTTACACACTTTTTGTTGCTGGTTTTTTCGATGGAATATGGAGAGTTTGGTGCTAATTTTGCCATAACCTACATACACATTTACTCACTGCTGGCTGCAATCACACGCACACGCTACACACACACACGCACACTCGCACAAGCGATAAGAAAACGCTGCGCATTTATGGGGCTTGATGGAGAGTCACGCAATCGAAGCGATATGGGGGCTGCACTCGCACTTTTCATATTTACATTTGTCGAATTAACCAGCAATTGCCAATCTCGTTTTTAACTTAGTGTTACGTTCAGTTTCGGAGTCGCAACTGTGCATTGTACTGCACATAATACGGAAGAACGCGGCGAAGAAAGAAAAATAATAATAATGAAAACTTTTTCAGCCGCGCTCACGAACGCGGCAGTGAATCGTTCAGAATTGAATGCAAAAGCTAAAGCTAAAGACTCGCCAGCAGCGGGATCGAAAGAGACACAAGAGAAAAAGAAAAAGGAGCACAGGGAAAAGCATACTTCGGCAAGTCGAAAATTGTATACTCTTTAATGCCGCGTTCCAGCTACAATGATGGTTTGATGATAACACAGGTTGACCAAATTTGAAAAAATCTCTGAAAAGAATATACGGGTTCTCGGTTCTAAAATGTATCGTCCTGTCTAAGAGTAAAGTTGCAACTAGATGGACTACAGTCTCTTCTCGGTGCCCTGCGATAGTTACTCAAACTATAATACTCTATGCAAGAGTATTGAAAAAAGAGAGTTGCCTGCCCAGCTGACGGCATTGCCATGCGTGACTATTTGTACTGTAGAAGAGAGACAAGAGAGAGTACAAAAATTGGAACTCTCCGCCTCCCTATTATTGTTATTGTTGTGGGGGGCAACTCACCGGAAGTAGTTACGCTGATTCTTGCAAAAATCGTTATCTCGGCGATATCATTTATCTCTCCGGCCTTTTTATCAGCAACCATAAACAAAAAGCTGACGGCTGAGATCAGTTATGTTCACTGTCCCACCGGTTAATTCCCCTTTTCCAACGTGATTCACCAGTTGTAGGTTTCCGCCGAAATCGTTTCTCGTTTGGCTAAATCCATTCGCATATTGATTGTACATTTGATGATACTCATTTAAATAAATATGAATTTTATGAGCAAAGTTTATAACGCTCTAAAGGCAACAGAGCGCTCAGCCGAATGTAAAGACAACAAATTTAAATATTTAATTTTAGAACACTCGCGACGAGTCGTTGACGCCGACGAACCGTGGTAGAAAGTTCCTTTTTGAAAGAGGAATTTTCCGATTCCATAGATTATGTATATAAATACATAGGTACCTGTTGCTATCGATGAACAGTGGTTAAAAGATAATTATGTATTTAACCTTGAAAATATTGTATGAAAAAGGTTTCCAGAAAATTGGTATATCTATAGATTTGGAATTTAAAATTTAAAATTGTTTCTATTCAAATAATAATAATTATATCATATATATATCATAATATCATATATCATAATTTAAGCTAGAAGAAAACTTTGACTAAGCTCTTCCAGGTGAGTACGACATTACAAGTAGATGTCTTCCCATCGTATCCAAAATTAATAATAAGATCATACATTTTTGCTGCCTATTTTCAACTTTAAAAACAATAAAAGCCTTAACCACTGTACCGGCCAACCCAGCAGGTGGTGATGAGAGCGGCCGAGAGGGCGGTGCGCGAAATGTGTTGTGCGAAAAACGTTGAAAAGTTTATAATTTGAACTTTTTATATAGCAGCTCACAAACACTAACATTTTCGAATGTATGGTATGGGAATTTATTTTTAGTTTTGATGGGAAGAGCGGTGAATTGGTCATAAGTATTGCGGAAGGAAAATATTAATGCAGAGCGGCAAAGAAACCAAAACATTGACGTGTTATTTTTCGCGGGCGAGGGAAAATTGCGAGCAAAACGCTGAGAAATTGGAACAGCGGTAAATGGTCAGTAATTATTACGGAAAAAATAACACAAATTAAGCTGGCAAAGGAAAGTAAGTGCTCGGGGGAAAGGAAAGCAAAAGGGAAGCCAAGGTGGAACCTCGCCAAATTGCACAATCGACGACGGGATGAGAGTGTTTGGCGGGAGGGGGAAAGCTGCAATAAAAACAATGCAATGCCATGTGAAGCAACATCATAGACCTGAGAAAAGCCACACATCACGCACACACACACTCACACACACGAGACCTAGAAATAGACACGTGGGCGTGGGAAATAATCTATTTATAAGCCCACGCCCGCAGCTTTTCCCCATGCAGCAGCATGGAAAAGTGTTGTAAGTGCTACACAACAAGAGACCCCAAATGCTGCTGATTCATCCGCAGCTGGCGATTCCCCGCTGGCAAAATGATTCGGAACTGTTGTAATATCATCAAATCTATCGGATCCGAAAACCCATAGCCAAAGGGGGGCTTGCCCGCTCGCCTTCTTTTTTGATTTTGGGGTAGCAAAGGGGCGTAGCCTGCACTGTATCTGAATATCTGTATCTAATCAAAGGCCTTTCCCGCTCTTCGTTTGTTTGTTCGACGAATAAATAAAAAAAGAAAAAATCATTTCAATGTACATTTCGAAATGATCTGTGTAATTTTTGTGGCCGCTGTTAGTTTTCTGCGGTTCCGGGATCGAAAAGCCATAGGGGAATTGTTCTCTGGGTGGGTCTCTGCTGTGTTCATGTTCACTTTAAGTGGCTGTTCGGGTCCAGAGAGGGGGACACTACATTAACTTTATATGGGCTTAGCTACAGCATAAATTACACGCCCTGGATTAGCGTAAAATGTGTTGATAAAGTAATGAGTTGCTTAGGATCTGAAATAGCATTATTATTTTGTGTAAAATTAAATATTTTCGAAACCTACAAGTGTGTTTGCTCTTTTATTAAATTCTTCCCTGTTTACATTCCAAATTAATCATCTTACTAGGAAATTCTTTGAAAATAAAATAAAAATTAGTATCCAGACTCGGTTGAAAAGGTAAATATTCTGGAGAAAAGGTAGACGCGTGTTTTTCCCCTGCCGGAGATGGTAAATATTTACCGGCCATCAAGAAGTCGAGGCACACTCTGATCTAATACAATCAAGCCTTATGTGTAGATCCTCCTTTATACAGTCTACCAACTCTCACCCGTTGTGCGGGTGTAGCAAACGGTCGTGTCCGAGTCATGCAGTCATAAAACACCAAAAACTAAATAAGGCAAGTCGAGTTTAATACCGCCCGACGGCGCTCGGTCGGTCACATAAAAACTACCCACCATCGATCGAAAAATAAACCTGTAGCCCGAGAGATCAGACAGACACAGCCGGTGATGATCTCAATGTACGCGTTCGCTGATTTGTGGAATCATCGCAGCAGCAACTAAGCCCGACTTCTCTCCTCGAGTTCAACGCTTCCTTGTGCGCTATAAAAACATAAATCTAAGCCACTCATGATAGACATCTCTCCACTGTCCATTCAGAGGAGCTCGAGCGCTACTGTGCGGCTATGGCACCGAAAGAAATTACTTGATTTTCAAAGGATTTAAATGGACATTTTATAAATCATACTGCACACAGAAATCTAGATTAAAGTATAAAATTGTAACGTTTTTGTACTGACAAAAAGCTGATTAACTAGATTAATATATACTATTTTTTCTGTGCATTGTGCTGTACCCAAAGCTAGTCCGTTGGACAATGAACTACTTCTAGATGCCACAAAAAAAAAAAAAAAAAGAAGTCAAGCCTGGCTGCTCGTTTGCTGCAACTTCCACCGTATGTTGCATTGACAATGAAGTTATTAAAGCGCAAAACCACAGCCGACAAGCCAACCAACCACCACCTGAAGCTATTTTCTTTTAGACGGCTCGGTTTGGGGCGGAAATATGTGATTAGCTGGCACTCGGGAAAAATAAGAAATAAAGTTGGTCGGCGGCCAGCATAAATGTGTCGTCAGTCAAGTCCATAAATCCACCAGATACTAAAGACAATTTTATTAGCGAAAGCGGAAAGCACTGAATCCCAACCACACACACCACCTGCAAGCGGAGAGCTAAGGGCACTGTGATTGATCGCTTGGCGTGGTGTTTAGACCTGACTGGAGTTGAGTTGCCCAATTTGTAGCAAGTAGCGCAATAAACTAGTTATACCATACATTTCCCAATTAGATAAACCGCAAAAAGCCAGACAAAAAGCGGGCACACGAAGATGGGTTTCTCTGTCAGCAAAACACATATTAACTTGATATGTTTGCTTAGCCGGAGGCCTGAGGAACGCAACAGGTGTTCTCTGTTCTAGTGGGGCTTAAGAGCCGCCAGTCACGTAAAGTGTTTTATTCTGCTATTCTGCCTAGGGCTAGTCGGGTGGAATTACCTCTTCAAGCTGATTGCAACTGCTGGTTAAACCTGAAACTAATTTAATTTGATCAACCCAACTATCATGGGAGATGAAGTGGTGATTAGCAGTTCATCTTAATATGAAAAAATGCCATACAATTAAGAGTTTATGCATCTTTTATTTACAATAAAAAAGATAGTCGAGGTCACATTAAAAATTAACTAAGCAATTCGAATTAATTTAGCTTTAGTGCTTTATAAGTTTAATTATATACTTAAATTTATAGCATAAAGTGCACTCGCAATAATTACCAAACATCTGCTGCAAGTATAATTAAGTAGCACATCCTATGATAGCTGTAAATCGTTGCTATGTATGATATAATATGAAATATGTATACAATAAGACTCTGCAAGCTCCCAGTTGATTAATTACATATATATATAGGTTAGGCTGTATTTATTTTCATTTTATCTGTGACTGTTAAACATTTTAAAGCTCTTCATTAGCACAACAGCTTCTTTCGAAGTACCCACTTGGACTGTGCCCACTTTTCTTTATTACTTCATCAAATCTTTTGGAAATACTGCAGGCAGGGCTGCCCTTTCACCTATTTGAATTTCCAAGCACTGAAAGCACAAAAAGACCAGGAAGAAAGGTAACTTTGATACACCGAAGTTTGCACACCCTTTCAGGTTGCAATTGCATATAAAATAGAGCATTCATTAGTCAAAAATGCTTTAATTTCAATTTGGAAAGCTTTTCATTCTTAGTTTCTCTTAGGTTAAAAAATCTGTTGACGCTGATCAATAATAAATATGATTTATAGGATCTCCAATGAATCCTTGACTGCGTTGCAAGCTTTTCACTAAAGTTAAAATACCCTGCAAGGGTATAAAAAGCCAACTTTGGGGTCAACCAGCCGCTTGAATGACTTTATGAGTTTTGCTTGCTCAAATTCGAGGCAGACGCTGCGTCGTCGTCGTCATCGCTGCCAGCTGCTTGTAGCTGCTCCGAGGTTTATGGTGACTTGGTCAGTTCATAATGGGCTTCCAAGTCCGATTCCGATTCCGAGTCCAAGACCCTGCCCCAATGATCTTTGACGCTCACGCCGGGCAGATGACAAAGAGAAATACAGCCACGTCTTTTTATAGTTACTGCTGCCCGTTTTGTGTAGGTTTATTTGCTTTAGTAATTATTATAAATAGTTGGGAATTAAAGCCATAAAGCAAAATGAAAGCTGGGCGATGGCGCTTCGTAGTGAAACGGACCGGCGGGCAAAGTGGCCAAACGAGACCAATTTCCAAAGCAATTTAAATTAATTGAATGCAATAATCATAAAAAGTAAGGAGTAGAGCTCAGAGACAGTAAATTTGTAATTGAGAAGTAATTGCTTGTCGCGAAGAAAGGTAATTTTACTTAATTCGCAATCTTTGTAGGCGCCTATCGCAACAATTTAAAAGGTAGCGGCGGCGTTTGTCAGGTGATAGTGCAATATACACTTTGTTTTAACCACTTTTTTCCATTTCTCTGAGTAGGCAATTTGCTGCAATGAAGAAGCCCGCGACATTGAACATGAGTCAGGGGCAAAAAAGCATCTCAGAAATGGCACGCAAATCGCTAAAGCTAAAGAGCTGAGTTGGCAAATTAAATAAACAATGCGAGAGATTCGAAGAAGCGGTGGTTGGTTGGTAGGTAACAACGAGGAACAATGCAAAATCATATAAATTATTATATCTCCTGGCTGTTGCCTGCCCCAGAGCCAGTTTCAGACAAAAGACTCTCGACTGACGCATCATTGCTCGCCTCTAATTAATGGAAATAGATACAGATACGGATAGAGATACTGAATGCGAAAAAAGGCAACTCTCAGTCTCAGTCAAGCTGCTGCGCCTCATTGAAGACCTTCGCTCTTCGTCTTGGCTTCACTCGGAAATCGAATCGAATCGAATCCAATTCATATTCCAGTACACAGATCCATTTGTTGGTGCGTAACACGCGCCAGCATTTAGCTCGATCTCGCGTGGACCTGGGGCTGGCTTTGAGTAATGCGAAGTACAGAGATATCGTGCTAAGGTTAAATTTAGTGGCGAGCTGCAAATTAATTCGATCGGAAAGCATGCCGGAGCAAGGCTGCTAATGAGCCAAGACCACTGGAAATATGATTGTCATAATCATCAGGTTGCAATGCCAAATTCTCTAGAATTTCAAGGGAACACAGGCAGAATCTCGCGGTGAAGTAAATCAAGCTAAGCACATACGAAGCGTTAAAAGAGCTACATAAGCACAGAGTCTCTTTAAATGACATCATTTTTCGGTTGTTAGGTAGTTTGGATACTCGAAATTAGAAGCGGCTTATTGCGGGTCTTTGGGTTTATATAAATCAAAGTTAACTATATAAATTGTCTTCCTAGAGTTTCATGGATGGATGCAGATCTGACATTGTGAACCCCCATTGAGAAATTTCCCCAAATAAATTCATTAAATCAATCCCAGAGCAAGTTCATTACCCCCACTTTTTCGTATGTTTTGTACGGCCTAACGAGCTCTGCCGCAACCAAAACTTAACCCAATTAATAAATTATGTTTGTAAAAGTTCGAGACACGTGTAAGCGATAACGCTCATCATTCGATGGGCCCTAGGCTTTCCCACACAATCCCCGCAGAGAAAGCATTAACCCTGCAACATGGAGATGGACACGGGATATGATTATGGCGGTGCCTGTCTGCGGCTTAGTTGGATGCAATCTCTCCAAAACTCTTGAGCGGACAACAAGTGCTGCTCATTAGGGGAACCGCAAACAACAAGGCGAACCGGTTAATTTAAATACCCCGAGACGTAGACGTAGACGAAGATGTGGCCGGAGACCAAGTCAAAACTGAAGCTAAGCAGACGCAATGATTGATTCACCATGCACAGTTAGTAAATTAAACGAAAAGATGAAGTTTACAGGAGAGGATTTCCACCGCAAGATCGGATCGCATCGGATTGGATCGTCGGATCCACCGTTTCTCAATGACGCTGACAGGCAACAATTTTTATGTGCGCTTCAAGTGCATCCGGACATTCATTCATTTATCTTCATGGGCCACATGAAAAGGAGCCACAAGCTCCTCAAGCGGGGTAAAAGCAACACAAAATCGCCTCAATGGTCAGAAAAGACCCGTTTTGGTAATTAATGAAAAATCATTAGCCGCAGCCAAATGCGCAGCCAAGTAAATGGAGCGGCATGAATTGCCGTTGGATTAGCTGAAAGCTAAAAATAATCGACGCTACCACATCAAATTAAGCCCAAAAAGGTAATGCATTTGCGATATGGCGGAATCGACTTGTATGTTTGCTTTTCACTTAAGAAAAGCCTACGCTTCACTCGACTCGCAGAGAGGTTGCTGGAAATTCCTTATGGTATTCGCTCGCTGGCTGGCTTCCATTGTTCACAATTAATTTCCACTCTGCCTCACAGTCCCAATCCCAATCGATCCGTTTCATGTACGTTTTGATATAGAAATGTGAATTGATTCAAGGTGTGTGTGCACTGCGACCTAGTTAGATCTGTTGAGGTGAGTTTTCAGCGTAGCTGGGAGTTTCCTTTAGACGATTTCTTAACCTTTAAGAGTAGTCTTTTTGTCCTGGGATTTTATCATAAATTGAACTCAATTAGGTGTTTGGTTATAAGGAAAATATCTGTTATTTGATAGCATTTAAAGTAAATCTAGTAGATAAACCTCTATATCAATTAGGCTTGGAGCTCTTCAAGTCAAATAATCGACAATTACCTTCGTCCGCTCCATTTTTTGCCGCTTCAATCAATTTCATGTGCCATGGGCGCAGTTTGTTTAATTAACCAGGGCCTGCAATTTCCACAATGGCTTTCGGCGCTTTCAGTCCGCCAGTTTTTACGTTGCTGTCGAGTGTGACTTCTCAAGCGTGTGACCGGAGGTGAAATTTTTATTTTTGATTTTTGGCATTAGACCCGCAAACCACTGCCACAAAAAATAAAAGAGCTTGCTGGCTGGCGGGAGATGGCGATAAATGTGCACAGATACGTTGCAGACCGCGTCGCGTCGTCTGGCCGCTTTAAATGGACAACTGGGAGTGGGTCACAGCTGCAGCTGTGGAGCTCTGGTGCAGTGGTGCAGCCTGCGGAGCACCGAGGCAAACGGAGCGATTATAGGGACCCAGATGACTTGGGAACAAGCCGCCTTCCACCAAAAACCAGTTAGCTTCTTCGTCTTTCCAGCCAGAGCCAGACTCCGCTTCGCTTTGCGGCAATTTCGATTCGTTCTTTCGAAGCGTAAATATTTCAATTTATTTATTGGACATGCGTCTTCAGCATCGTATCAGTTTTCGAACACTTTCTTTATATTCGAACCGCCGCCGACGCTCCTCGTTCCCCGATCCGGCGGCAGATGTATCTACATGTGTCATGCCTTGACCAGAAGAAACCCCGATATCTTGGCCTCAGACTTGGACTCGGATTGGGAAGCCGGCACGCAAGCCTCAAATGTGTGTCAATGGCCTTTGGGCGCCCTTCTTTTCATTTTTTTTAGGGGACGGGGTAGACAGACTGGGGCGTATCCCCGTGCGGATTTTCACTAAAATGAAAACTAAGAGTGAAAACGGCTTGGGTTTCTGTATTTCTTTTTTTTTGTTTGTCAATTTTTTTTCCTTTTTTTTTTGCAGCAAACAAAGCAAAAGAGGTGTGTACGCTGATTCCAACTGCAGGCCATGCATGACCCGCGCGTATTAGTGTCCCATCCTCCGGTTGTCTGATTGTCATGCTAAATGGGTGAGGTGAAACTACGACTGCGATTTCGGACGGCTGGGAGCATTGGCCAACTCCCCTAAAGAGCATTGCCTGTCTTTTTTAGTTTTTCTTCTCTTACTGTCAACTGTCAAACGAAATTTACACGTTTTCCTTCCAGCTGCACCTCACGAAACTATACGACAAGCGGGCCAAATAGTCGGGGCCTCGAAGTCGAGACTGAGAGACAAAGAAATGGGGAGTGCGTGAGGCTCTTTTAATGGATTGATTGTTTGGTGAAGTTAGCATGTTAATTGCCTTTATGGTGGCGATAGACGACAAAGCACACTTAAAAGTCAAAAGCCCATTACTGAGTTCACTGCTGTTTTCCTTTTTTATCAGTCGTGTTCCCAACGCATCTTCAACATGACCAGCATGACTCTCACTCTGGTAAAGACAATGGAAAGGAAACAAGCTTTGTCTTCTAAACACTCGAGTTATTGCATTATTATTAGTATTACTTTATGATATTGCATTACTTAGAAGAAATACACAAACAGTTCTTGTTTTTGCATTTGATGTCAATTAATTTGTGCCATTAGTATAATTGTTCTCAACTGACCATTTCTTTTGTGATACAAACTAGGTTTTTTTCCTCAGAGGAGCAAATAACACGTTATTCCCCATTCATTATCAATGAAAAGGTACCAGTGGGTTTGGAAATGCCGGACTGAAGGAACGGAAATGATCGAGGTTGCCGAAACAATTCAATTAAGCGCCTGCCTGCCTGCTCCTCTTGCACATCTGAACGATCGGAGCCCAGTCGGAGTTAGCTCCTACCTGCTGGCCCGTCTGGCTGATGCGAATTGAAAACAAAACAAACAGAGCTTAGACTCTCAACTCACAACAATGCGGTTGTTGGACGCGCAGGCGCGCAGCAGGGGCGCTTAATATGCAGCCAGCGTAGCAGCCGAGCGAGCTGGTGGGGATCTGAGGGAGATGGAAACCCGTACATACCCATACACACACTGTACGGCAAGCAGCAGCTGCTGTCTTTCGTTCTTGCCGTTGCCGCTCCGGCTGTCGCTCAACTGATCAACTGGTTTAACAATAAAAACAAAGCTCTGGCGGCGTTGGCGTTACTTTAACGTTTAACAGAAACGAAAAAGTTGCTGTCTTTTTTGTTGCTTCTCTCACACGCTGCCATCGATTGTTGGGGCTTGGCTTTCTTCAAGGAAAATAAAAAACAAGACACAAACACACATAAAAGCTATAAAAAATGGTAATTTGTACGCTTTGCCTTTTTCTTCGCTTCTTGCTCAGTCGTACGTCTCACACGCGCTTCTAATGTCTGGATACGACACATAATCTCATACAACATCCAAGCCAGCGGAAGATGATGATGGCATATAAAAGCACACGAGTTTTTCAATTGACTTGGAAAGTGGCAGGCGGCAAACAGCATGCAGCAAAATGGGGCGGACACCAGCGAAAAGTAGGCGTGTTGGGCAACAACAATGGCCCACTGTTTTTAGCTCTCGGCTTTTGCCACACTTTTGATGAATTAGCCGTTTTTACCATAGAGTGTCGGAGGCTTGGAAAATTGAGTTGCAGCTGCACTAGATGGAAAACGCTGGCAGGGGGAGAGCCAAGGAAGTTCGTTGAGCCGGATCATACCCAGCTGAGACTCATTAAAACACCACTTGAACCACGCTTCGTGTTATACCGCCTCTAAGTGAGGGTCAATAAGTGGAGTTGTTGGCTGATTTTCGACTTGAAACCAATTGATGCCTTTGTGCAATGCAATGGGTGAGAGAAGTGGGAGAGAGCGCTTGATTGATGGGGGTCTTGGATTGTAGAGCTGAGTAATTGATTTAATTAACAAACAGAAAAATCACAAAAAGTTTACTTCCCATACCGGGAATCGAACCCGGGCCTTCTGGGTGAAAGCCAGATATCCTAGCC
>JAEIHY010016753.1:0-10805 GCA_018904565.1 Drosophila tsacasi | reverse complement strand
TGGTACATGGTATATAACAGTCGTTCACGAACGACTGTAGCTTTCTTACTTGTTTTTATAAACAAATTCTGATGAATTTTTTGGTAAAATATTGCGTTTTTTTCTCAAAATGTCGCCATTTTACCTACAATCACTTTATAAAAAATCCGCTATGTACTTCTCTTGCTCCTGTAATATGAAATCAGAAAATGTTTGGTTTTTCGTTCCAGATCAAAAACTGTAGAAGCTAGAAGTCCGGCCGTGGACCCCATGCGAGAAAATCACGCCAGCGAAGAAATGCTGCGAAGTCACAATTTTTTGTTTGAATTGCTTGAAATATATATTATTTGGTAGTTCAATATTGGTATTAAAAAATACCTTTTAAACGAAATTTCAATAAGCCCCATTTTGTTTACCTACAGAAATTTCAAAAATATGCCTTTTTTTGGCTGCTCTACAGTGGTAGCCCTTAAATAGCCCTCGTACCTTGCAGATAAACGTGTCCTTCATAGCTTAGCAAAAGTCTCTGTCATTTTATCTATTAATTTAAGAAATATTGACAAGTTCTTAGGGTTACAAGTAGGGTTTTCACATTTTTATTGTTTCGTTATTACAAGCCACTTCTAAAGATAATCTGCAAGGGTAATACAAAAATACAGCGAAGCAGGCTCTGCTCCTACTGACTCAGCTCGTACATAATGTGCGAGAGCACTCCGCTGGCCTCCACGTTGCTCATTGCGATATTGGCCAAGTGCGGCTCGTAGCGCTTGAGACTGCGCTTGGCCGTCGACGAGTAGGTAACCAAATTGCGCAGAATCAGGGCCGCTGTCAGGCGGATGCTCTTGGTGACGGGCCCCTCGTTTTCATCCATGAGCTCCTTGGAGTTGGTGTAGTCCGTGGTGTGTCGGTTCATGGCTTGCATTGCGGCGCTGCCCACAACTGGAGGTGTAGCAGTGGCGGCGGCGGGCGGCGCAGTTGACGCACCCACAGCGCTGCTTCCCGGCAGCACACGCTGGGCATGGCCCTCGTTTCGCACAATGGTCACGGGCGGCTGCGAGGGGGCCACGTTATGAATGCCCGTGGTGAGGCGTCGCTGCACTCCGGCACGCAAGTTCTCCGGCGTCAAGTGCCGGTCGATCAAGTGCGTCATCAGGGAGTACCGCTTGCGGGCTCTATTGTCGCAGAAGGTGGGTCCGCTGCCCCACTGGCAGTAGATGTCGGCGTCGGAGTCAAGGTGGTCCGGACAGTGCACGTTGCACACGTGGTACTTTAGCTCGTTCAGAGACTTGAACTTCCTGCGCGGACAATTGCGCCAATCGCAAATGTACAGCCAGTTGACGTCCACGGGCACTGCGGCAGGCGTGGTGGCAGTGCCACTGGCAGCAGGTGATGCGGCGTAGACGCTCTGACTGACCACCACAGTGCTGCTAGTGGTGCTGCTTGTGGGAGCGGAGGTGAGCACAGCACTCGGTGCAACTGGCGGCTGATCTGCTGTCTTGGATTCGCTGGTAGTTGTTACCACAACTGACTTGGATATCGACTCAGCGCTGGTAGAGGCCGTTGTTACCACTACAGTCTGGGTTACTGGTGAGGGCTTCATTGGCGTTTGCAGTGTCTTCTTGGCCAGGACGGGAGGGGTGCCCGACAGAGTACCCGGAGCTGTGGCGGTGGTGACAGCTTTGGGCTTCGCAGCCTCCGAGATCTGGAATGAAACATTTATGATTAAAAATCGAATAGTTAAATAATAAGGGCAACACTCACAGACGGCATTGTGATCTTTTGCTGAATGATGGAGGGATGGTGCTGCTGGTGCTGCTGCTGCTGCTCCAGCAAGACGGTTCGGATGTGCTGCTGCTGTTGCTGCTGAAGGGTCACGCCCGCAACAGTGCCCGCTGCGGTGGTGACAGGCGGCGGCTGGGTGGTGATGATCGTCTGCGAGTTCAGCTGGCTCTGCTGCAGGGGAGCTGCTGTTACCGGTGTCTGGGTGATGAGCGTGGTCTCCTTCATGCCGCCACCCAAGATGATTTGCCTCTTCTCGCCAGCTGCGGCGGCGGCGGAGGGGAGTGGTGTGGAGGGGCCGGAGATGATGTGCTGTTGGATGATGGACTGGTGCTGCTGCAGCTGGGGAATGGGCACTGCAGCGCCCGCCTTAGTGGCCACCAGGCGCTGCTGCGGCTGTGGCTGCGGCTGGTGCAGCTTGATGGTGGCTGGGATCTGATTGAGCTGCGACAGCAATGAGGGCGACATTTGCCCGGGCGCGCCCAAGGCGGGAACGGGACGTTGAGGGGCTATGAAGATCTGCTGCTGCTGCGGCGTGGCGTTGCGCGGCGCCGCCTGCGGAGCGGTGGTGGTGGTGACCAAGACCTGCTGCCCCTGGGCAGTGGTCATGATCATCTTCTGCGTGCCCGCCACGTTGGCAGCGGACACTCCGCCTCCGGGCTGCTGAAGTATGATAATGGTTTTGGTCTGCTGCTGCGGGGTTTGCGTCACCAGCAGCGTGGGAGGAGCTGACTGATTGGGCGGCGGAATGGCCGGCTGCGTCTGCTGGGCCACCAGGTAGGTCTGCCCCTGCTGATTGGTGGCCAGAACGTACTGCGTCTGCGGCGCCGGCGTGACATGCTCCATCGCGCTCTTCGGCTGCAGGATCACGGGGACGGTCTGCAGGCCCTGATCCGTCTTGATGGTGGCCGTGGTGGCCAGTTTAAGTTGCGGCGGTTGGCCAGGGGAGGCAACACTGCTACTGGCTGGGAATACCAGCTGCCGCTGCGTCGGCTGCACCTTTGCCGGAATCAGCTGGAGCTGTTGCTGTTGCGACGACTGCTGGGCCTGCTCCTGATTTGGCTTGGCCAGCGGCGGAACGTCATCCAAGTCCTCGTCCTCCAGTATGGAGGCAGCCAGGTCGGCGTACAGATTGGCCGCATTCTTCGAAGGCGTCACCTGCGGCTCGTCCTTGCCGGCGGAGGAACTGGAGCTGCAGCTGCCCGCGTCTAGGGCCAGGCGCTTGTTCTGCTCCTCGTCGATGGTTAGTTTGCGTTTGGCTGCCGCCGCGGCCGCTGCAATGATGAGCGTGCGCCCGCTGGCATCCTTGCTCACCACATTCGCCCCACTCAACGGAGCCAGGGGCGGCGGGGCCGAGTCCGTGATGGGCTTCTTTTGCTCCAAAGCCATCTGGGGGTGCAGCGGCTTGATGGTGGTCTGGCCTACCTTCACCGGAGTGTGCTGCATGAGGGGGTTGTTCACGAAGGCACTGATGGCCGTCGAGGTGACCTTGATGGGTTGCGTGCTGGGATTCGTTGACGAAGGCGCCGTGGTGGCCACCAGAGCTGGCGGCTGTGGTGACTGAGCCTGCGCCTTCTGCTTCTGCTGGCGCTCGGTGACCTTGTTGGCCAAGAGACTCTTGATGAGCGAAGAGCTCGGCGGCGGCGTAACAGCCGAAGGTGGAAGCTGCCCAGCTGTTGGAGCTTCCTCAGGCGTCGCTTCAGCAGCAGTAGAATCGCTTGGCTGCGGCTTGGGCAGGATGGGAGCCTCCTTCTTATGAACGGGAGGCTGCTTCTGCTGCATTATTAGCGGCTGAGCTCGCATCCGAATGCCAACGTAGTACGTGCCGGGCAGCTCTGTGCCGTCCAGCTGGCGGACGATCACCGGTCCCACCGTCTGATTGAAGATGAGCCGCACGAGACGCGGGAACTGCATGTGATTCACCACGGAGAGCTTGCCCGCCTTCTGGCAGTGCGACAGGTAGATTCGGTACAGCTCCGCCTGCTCCACGCGCAACTCGTGGCCCATGCCCGCCCCCCGCTCGTAGGTGGCTCCCAGCCAGGCCAAGGCATACTGCTCGTCCTCGTGGGTGAAGCTCGTGCCTGCCGAGGGCAGGCTGGGCAGGGAGACGGTGGCCGCGATGGGGGGCAGCTGGACCTGCGGCAGGCTGGGCACCGGCAGTTGAACCTGCGGCAGGCTAGGCATCGGAAGACTGGGAATCGTTGGCAATGCTGGGGTAACTACTGCCTGCTCCCCTCCCTGCGGCAAGAGCACTTGTGTCTGGGCGGCCGTTGGAGTAGGCAAGGCGACTGGCGGCTTAATGGCCACCTGCAGCGATGGCGGTAGAGTTGTGAGGGATGCAGCAGCCGCCAAGGTAGTGGCCTGCACAGCCGGCACATTGTTCTGAGCCAGCGAGGCAACCATATTGCCCGGCACCACCTCCACCACCCGCATGAGTATGCAACCGTCGGCGCCATAGGTCTGAGCCTCCACGGTGATCAGGGCCACCAGCTGATCCAGCAGACCGCGCACCTGCATGAGCATCGAGCAGGGTCGGGCTCCCAAGGAACTGAGCGCGTACACGGCCTCCAGAGTGAAGATGAGCAGCATCACGTCCGTCAGCGAGAGCAGCAGCATGGCGCGCTGGTAAAAGTCCAGGCCAAGGCAGCGGTTGATGTGCTGCGAGTTGCCCTCGCGACCGCACAGCTTGTAGAGTATCTCGAGGCAGCTTATGATCACCGCCCGATCGTTCGAGTCGACGCCCTCGCAAAGGGTGGACAGTAGGTTGCGCGACAGCTCGTCCGTGGTGGGGTCCTGCAGCTCAAACTGTTGGGCCAGATTGCCGGCCGTTTCCAGAGCCTGGATGTGTATGTTACCTGGCGGAAGAGGCAGTGTTTAGTAATAATTCGTAATAATCCTCAAATATTAAACCTACTCCATCGTACATTGGCGCCCATGACCAAATAACGCCACAACGTGCGATTCGAGGCGAGAATCGCGTGATTCTCCGGGTGGAAGCTGAGCGTACGCACAAGCTGGACAATCTGCAGGACGCGCTGGCCCATCCGCTCGTCGGTGCCATTGCTGCGCCGCAGGTTGAGGAAATCCAACTCATCGCAGGCCGCCAGCAGCTCGCTACGAGCGGCCGTGTTCTCCCCATCCTCTTTGCTGATCAACCCGTTGTCCAGCCAGGCCTGCTCGTCCGTATACAGCTCCAGGATCTGGGGTTTGTCGTGAAGCAGGTCGCGCCAGAAGCTGAGCTGTGAGTGGTGTCGCACCTCGGCGTAGCTGTGCTGGAACAGTTGGCGCATTGTGAAGTCGGCATAGACGCCCAGGTGGGCCAGCAGCACGTCTAGCAGCTTGGGACACTCGGAGAGCTGGAGCGTGTGGCGCACTTCGTTGGCCATAAGGGTGCACACGTTTATGGCAAAGTCCTGTTCGTTGGGCAGCGGCGAGAGCAGGGACAGCAGCAGCTTCTCGTAGCTGCTATGTCGGTGAAGCTGAGTCGACATTTTGTATTGCCGCCGACGCTCCACGTTTACAGAATGCTGCCGCTGGTTGTAGGCCATCGGTACCGCCGGCAGCGTCGAATGCATGGAACCAAAGATGCTGCCAAGACCACCGGCGCCACCGCCTCCGCCGCCGCCAGCCAAGGCCCGCGATCGGGAGCGTCCACCTCCCATTTCCGCGTTCTCAATGGCCGCCTCCAGAGCCTCCATCTTGTCTGGATCTTCGCCAAAGAAATTCAGGCGCTCGTACTTGTCCAGATAGCGCCTGTATATGTGCTTGATGCCCGCAGTCCCATTGACACAGCGCTCCCGCAGAGTCTCCATGGCACTGTACACCTCGTCCCACTCGTCCCGCATGTTCACTTTGTTGAAGCCGCCGCGCTCCGTGACCTCGTTGTACAGCTTGTACAGGTCCACATGCTTGCCACTGATCTTGGCCGCCTGGGTCAGCGGAGTGCTGTGGAAAGAGCGAACAGAAGCCAAGTGAGCCAAATACCTCAACCCTGAGCGCAGAACACTCACCCGCGTCGTTCGTGAAACTGCTGCAGATCTCGCCAGAACTCCTCGGGAGCCGACGTAGGCTTCTCTTCAGCCTTCTCCGGAGTAAACGGCACATTTAGCTGGAGCTGCTGGCTCAGGTTTCTGGCGCGCAGAGGTGTAGTTGGGGGCAAACCCATTGCCAAGCCCTTGGCCGGCGTCTGCTGCTCGCCTGCAAGGCCAGCAGTGTTGATGTTATTTGCGGCGGCGGGCAGCGACTGCAGCAACACGCGCACGTTGTCTATGGTGGAGGTGCTCATGGTCAGATCGGTTTCTCACGAGGATGGGAAATCTTAACTTAGGACATTCCACTCTATTTAACAAGCTTAAAAAATTCAACAAATTACAACGCGACGCGGACGCTAAAGACTTGCCGATACATCGATGTATCGATGTTTTGAAAAACGGAATCGATGTATCGATTCTTATATTGCTTAGAATATTAAAGTTCCTAACGATTTCATCAACCAATTTTATTTACTTTAAGAACCTTGTTTATAACAGTAAAAAATATATTTTTTTGTTGTAAACTGTGTATAAATGTAAATTCTAAATAACAATAATATCGATGGGATTAATTGTACAGCCTTAAGAAAACGATAGTGCTATCGATATATCGAACGTACATATATGATTGGATAAGAATGAGAAGGGACTTGGGATCGGGAACTAGAAGGTGAAACATGGTGAATAAAAAACTTAAAAAGATAATTACATTTTTCAAATAAGTCTCGGTAGAATTTAATATAATTTTTTTCAAATCGGACAAATTGATGTTAGTCGATGTTTTAAAATATCGTTTCAAAAACATCGCTTTTGCGAGTAGGGTTGTCAACATATTGCGATGATATTTAGTACTCATAGCTGAAGTAAACTTCTAGTCGTTAAATAACATTTCCGAATACAAAAGTTGTACATACATAAATAAATATTGAAACCATGTCGGTCCGTGCGATGGGAGTGCTTTGTCAGGCGCGAAACCTAGCCCGCCTCGGAGGCGTGCTGAGGCAGAGCCGCTTACCTGCAGCCGCAGCTGTCCATAATTTCGCTCTGCGATTACATCAACCTCATGCCGGTAGGCTCTCAACTGTCTGAATTAATGCTCCAAGAAAGCCTAACCTTACGATCCATTTGCAGGCCTTTCCCTTCGTCGCTTCTCCACGGAAACCAAGGAGGCGCCGCAGGGGACAGTGGACAAGCACGAGTTCCAAGCGGAGACACGCCAGCTGCTGGACA
This sequence comes from Drosophila tsacasi, assembly GCA_018904565.1. Taxonomy (NCBI): domain Eukaryota; kingdom Metazoa; phylum Arthropoda; class Insecta; order Diptera; family Drosophilidae; genus Drosophila; species Drosophila tsacasi. The sequence goes on along the minus strand of JAEIHY010016753.1, from coordinate 3,786 downwards.
TCGTGGCCCGCTCGCTTTACTCGGACCACGAGGTCTTTGTGCGTGAACTTATCTCTAATGCGAGCGATGCGCTGGAGAAGTTCCGCTATACCTCGCTGAGCGATAGCGGGACGGATCTGGAAGGCAAGGACCGGCCTCTGGAGATTCGCATCACCACAGACAAGCCGCTGATGCAGCTGATCATACAGGACACCGGCATTGGCATGACCAAGGAGGAGTTAGTTAGCAACTTGGGCACCATCGCGCGCAGCGGCTCGAAACAGTTCTTGGAACAGATGAAGGGCAGCCAGCAGGACGCCACATCAGATGCCTCCTCGAACATAATTGGCCAGTTCGGTGTCGGCTTTTACTCGGCCTTCATCGTGGCCAACAAAGTGGAGGTGTATACGCGGGCGGCTACGCCCGGCGCAGTCGGATTGCGTTGGTCCACCGATGGCAGCGGCACCTACGAGATCGAAGAGGTGCCGGAGGTGGAGCTGGGCACAAAGATCGTGCTGCACCTGAAGACCGATTGCCGCGAGTATGCGGACGAGGAGCGGATCAGAGCTGTGATTAAGAAGTACAGCAACTTCGTGGGCTCGCCCATTATGCTGAACGGCAAGCAGGCCAACGAGATTAAGCCGCTGTGGCTGCTGGACCCGCAGAGCATCAGCCAGGAGCAGCACCACGACTTCTATCGCTTCATCAGCAACAGCTTCGATGTGCCGCGCTTCACGCTGCACTACAAGGCAGATGTGCCCTTGAGCATTCACGCGCTGCTCTACTTCCCGGAGGGCAAGCCGGGCTTGTTCGAGATGTCACGGGACGGCAACACTGGCGTCGCCTTGTACACGCGCAAGGTTCTCATCCAGTCGAAGACGGAGAACCTCCTGCCCAAGTGGCTGCGCTTCGTTAAGGGCGTTGTCGACTCCGAGGACATTCCGCTTAACCTGAGCCGCGAGCTCCTGCAGAACAGCAGTCTGATCCGGAAATTATCGAGCGTGATATCGACGCGTGTGATCCGATTCCTGCAGGAACGCGCTAAGAAGCAACCGGAGGACTATGAGACCTTCTACCGCGATTACGGGCTTTTCCTAAAGGAGGGCATCGTGACCTCGAGCGATGCAGCCGAGAAGGAAGAGATTGCCAAGTTGCTGCGGTTTGACTCCTCCAAATCCGAGACGTCCAGCGGTCGCATGTCATTGGAGGAATACTACAACACCGTTCCCGCCGATCACCAGAATATATACTATTTGGCAGCCCCCAACCGAGTCCTGGCGGAGTCCTCGCCCTATTACGAGAGCCTGAAGAAGCGCAACGAGCTTGTGCTCTTCTGCTATGAGCCCTACGATGAGCTTGTGCTTATGCAGCTGGGCAAGTTCAAGAGCAAAAATCTCGTCTCCGTGGAGAAGGAAATGCGCGAGGAGTCAAAGGAAACGACAGCGACTACTGACTACGGCGAGGGCAGCCTGCTGCGCTCAGAGCTGGATCAGCTCATTCCCTGGCTCGAAGACGAACTGAAGGGCCAGGTCATGAAGGTGAAGGCCACGTCTCGCTTGGACACGCACCCGTGCGTAATCACCGTAGAGGAGATGGCTGCCGCTCGCCACTTCATCCGTACCCAGAGCCATCAGGTCCCAGAGCAGAACCGCTTTGCTCTGCTGCAGCCGGAGCTGGAGATTAACCCGAAGTGAGTATTGTCGATCCTGGCTGTATATCCAGCACTCAACGCCCTCCAACTTCTATTCAGGCACCCCATAATCAAGAAGCTAAATAAGCTGCGCGAAAGCGACAAGGAGCTGGCGCAACTGATCACAAAGCAGCTCTTCGCCAACGCTATGGTCGGCGCTGGTCTGGCGGAGGATCCGCGCATGCTGCTGACCAACATGAACACCCTGCTGTCGCGGGCCCTGGAGAAGCACTAGGACGGCCCGAATATTAATTTGTATAATTAGCGCTAATAAATAAAATGTTAAAATAGTTGTAAACATAAAACGAACCCTTTTTCTCCAAAGATGCTTTATACTATATTCCTAATACAAAGTGTTTTACGACTCGTTTTTAATGTCGAAGAAGGGGATGCCAGCAGAAGGAACGACGAGCAAAGTTGTCACATTAAATGGGAAATATATTTCTGAATATTAATAATAAAATAATAATATCAACTAATCTGTAAATAATTACCTGGAAACTCCATTCCAGTGGATTGTTGGATGTCTTAGCATCAACCGAACCCGAACAATATATTGTTTTTTTCACAAGCATTTCAGAAATTTCAAAAACGACCGTTATTGTAGTGGCTAAGGATGGTAGTGAGGCACGTCCCCACTTCGACAAGCATAACAAGTAAAAAAAAATGCTTATGCATCAACAAACTGGATGAAATGCAGTATATCTTTATTAATTAGTTAATAAGTTTACAAAATCAAAGATGGTACATTTGAAATGATTAAATGTGTTATGTCAAAACTTCTTCATATATAAATGGAATATGTTTTGATATTGCAACTCTTGAATTTTTCATCAGAACTCTCACAAATAGCTGCAAGAATTTTGATTTTTCTCAGCTTATCACGTATTTTATGCGAAAATTCCTTTGCTTGTACCGGATTAGATTTTTCTAAAAAAAATCTTCTAAATATATCGATTTAAATTTATTAAATTCGGAAATTCTTTCCATACAACAAATTTGTGTTTCAGTCTTGTATATTCAACAAATATTTTAAATTATACTGTTCAATTTACAGTTTATCAATGGATATTTGTATTTAAGTAATAACTTTTTGGTATCCGTCACCTTTCTAAGAAGTTTTTGAACATTTTCTACTAAATGGATTTGAAAAATGTATATATATGTATAAGCGATTAATTAATTTTTAGCTTTAGTACCGATTTTCAGATATCGACCAACTAAAATATTACGATAAAAGTATTTATTCTTCTACAAAATATCGATATATTTTTCACATCCCGAGCTTTAGCCTAGAGGGTGGAGAAATATCGATGTTCACGTACATGTACATCGATGTTTCCAACGTTTTTAATAGAATACATCGATGTAACATCGATGTTTAAAATGAAATACAAGTTTTTTGAGATCACAGAATTTAAAAAAAATATTTTTTTTAATAAAAGTTTGTCCACTGTTGTGGAGCGCAGCCTTGTTCGTCGGTCTAAGACGAGCCGTCCAGCTTTGCTGAACAGTAGATATTTCTTGGCAACTGCTTGCAGAGCCAACTCCTCGGTACTCATCTGAAATGAAACAAGCTGTTATAAGTCTGATCTATTATAATAAAATGTTGTTCATAAAATTAACAACCTCCCAATATTTTAAGGGGCAGCAATTTTCGGCTTTGTTGTCCTTTGTTATGTGATTTCATAGCGTAATTATTGCGTCTGCCCTGGACGATTGAATTTTCATTTTCGTTTTTGGGAACGAAAACTTAGTACATACATACATATGTGTATCTTCTTTGGGTGGTGTTGACTGTTGGCGTGGTGTCTCCTGCATAATGCGAACTATTTCCACCTCAAGTGTTTTGGCTGCCTGGTCAACATTTGACGGGAGCAGAAATCCATCCTTTTTGAATCGCGGATCAAGCAGGATCAAGCGATGCGTGGGATCGTTCGTTTTTCGTAGGTGGAGAGTCTTGCGCTCAATCGTGTCTTAACAGCATCACAGACAGAAATGCCAATATTCGTGACCAACTTGGGCTGAACCGAATTTATTATGTGATACAGGTCACAAATGCACAGTGGTTCCTCCCATACGACAAAAATAAAAACACCGAAATCCAAAATTTTAAG
>JAEIHY010016752.1:0-73659 GCA_018904565.1 Drosophila tsacasi | reverse complement strand
CTCAGTGCCTGTCAGTTCATTTCAGTGCCTGTCAAAATCTAACTGGACTACCTAATATAATTCTACTATGAGTAAACTGAGCTCTTTACTCACCAAGTTGCACAGGCGCGTCGGGTTGGTCTTCCTGGGCGATGCCTCCCCGGCAGCCACTGCCATAGCAGCAGGCCCGGCTTCGGCATTGCTCCCCGTTGTCAGTTGGGTCGAGGGCACTGCCTCCAGGATCATAACTTCTGGCGGAGTTAGCTGGATCTCCGGAGCCGGTTGCGGTGCCGGTGCTGGTTTCTTAACCGGTTCGGGCTCGGGTTCAGTTTCGACTTCCGGGAAGAGATCTTCGCTCTGCACAGGGGTGGGTTTTGTTTCTTTTGTTTGCTTGCCGGCGGCAGCTGTTGAAGATTTAGGTCGGGGGATTAACATATCAGGTACAGAGGCTACCTGCTTTTGCTTACCTGCTGCAGACTGAGTCGGTGTCGGATGCGGTTGTATTTTCTTCGGCGATCTCAGCTGGCGCTCAGGTGTGGGTGGTGGCTGCGCCGGCTGTTCTGGCTGTTCTTGCTGCGCCGCTCTCTTTCGTGTCTGCCGAACTGGCGGCTCCTCGGCGGGAGTGCCCTTGGCCTTGGCCTCTTCCTCCTTTTGGGACCGTGTTTTACGGAGAGGCGTCTTGCGGCTGGGCGTTGTGGCAGCAGTTGTTCCCTGATCTTTCTCCGACTCGTCACTGGGAGTGCTGTCGATCACCTCTTCGACCTCGTCCTTGCCGGTCAACGCCAGCTCGCCCTGCTTACTCTTCGCAATGACCACCTTCTTGGGCGTCCAGGGCTTGAGAGAGGCAGAGTCCTGCGACTGGCTCATGTCGTTGTACAGTGCTGGGATATTCGACTTCTCGGCGAAGCGCTCCTTCTGGCGATCCGTCAGCTTCTCGGGGTTGAGGCTCCACACAGAGGGGATGATGACAAAGAGATCGTCGCCCTTGAAGATGTCCCTCACCTGGTTGGCCATGCTCTTCATGGGCAGCTTGCGGAACTTCTCCTGAATGGCCCGCTTCCACTCCTCGAGGAAGCCGCCCTCGCACTTCTGCTTGGCCCAGCACTGGATGCCCGCGGACAGGGTGGGTTTCAGGGAGTCGAAGACCACCATCAGCTCGTTCTGGCGCAGCTCCAGCACCATGTTGCGCAGTGTGTTCAGGCAGGCCTCGAGCATCTGCTGCGAGGAGGGGTGCTCGAAGACGTTCTGGAAGAGGCCAAAGACGTCCTTGTAGAGGGGTGGCGTCTCCTTGCAGAGGCCCAGCTTGAGCACGGCGGCCACGTAGGCATCGAAAAGCTCCGCGAAAAGCGGTTCGTCCTTGCTCTTTAACAGTTCCGTTAAGGTGGACTTCAGCTCGCCCACGAATCTCCTCCTCTCCGGCGCATTGTGACCCGCATTCAGCAGCTGCTTCCACTGCTCGCAGAAGGAGCCATCAAAGACGTTGCTGGACCGGCGACCGGCAAAGGCGGACAGCGTCTGGAGGGGCCACAGCAGCCAAGTGTCCATCAGCGAAGCATTGTGCGCCACGCGGTATTCGAGCGCATTGCTGCGCAGGTAGTTGCTCAGCGCCTGCGACACTTGACGCCACACCTGCAGCTTGACGGCGAATCCCTCGAAGTCCTCCTCCTCGTTGGCCTGCATCAGGTGCTCGGCGAAGGAACCCAGCAGCCGGAACTCGTTCTGGTTGCCCGCCTCAAGGCGGTCGGCGGCGAAGATGCAAGCGATGCTGCGTTGCAGGATGGCCGCTGGGACTTCTGTCCTGGACTTGAGGATCAGCTTCAATAAGGCCTCCAGCACATCTAGTTGGTCGCTTCCGGAGACACGCGCCATCGCAAGGCTCTCGCCGGCAATGTGGTTGAAGAGGGCACGCACCACCCGGCCGCCCGAGGCAGTTTCGGCGAGCAGCAACTTCTCGAGTTCCCCGCAGCAGGCCACGTTGAAGGGCGCCACGGCCAGGCGGAACATGGCCTGGCAGAGATTCCGCACAAGCAACTGCAGCAGCAGCTGCTCCGTCTCGGTGGCGTCGTGTTGGATGAGCAGCTTCAGCCCCGAGACAGCAGCTTGGAGAAGGGGCCGCCAGTGCTGCTGCAGCGACTCGGCGCTCATAAGAGCCGACGGCTGGGCGAGCGTCTCCAGGCGCAGCTCCCGCAGCAGGCGCTGCAGCGCCTCGGAAAAGTCCACGCTCCAAAGGGCTACCAGGCAGGGCAGGGCCAACTCTCTGGCCGTTTGGTAGTTGTGAGCCAGGCCGGTGGGCAGGTTGCGGGATCCGCCGCCGAATGTAAAGCAAAGGAAGTGCTCCACGGCGCCCTCAAAGCACTTGGGCAGCTCCTTGTCCAGGCAAGTGAGCAGGTACCACCAGACGCGCAGCTTGATGCCGCTGACATGCGAGGACCGCGACTGCGAGGTCCTCAGGGGGATGAGCAGCAGGCGGAGCCTCTTCCCAGAGGCCAACTCGTCGTAGGCGGCGAAGATCTTGATGAGCACGCGCCAGCAGAGGAAGGCCTCCGAGCGGACGCCGTTGTCCGGGTTGCGGAAGCCCAGTTCCACCACGGCGAGGAATTTGTTGATGTACACGCAGCCGCGCAGCAACTCCTCGTCCATGATCTGCACCAGCAGCGTCCAGATCTTGTGCCAGTTGGAGTTCTTGGCGTCGCGCATCTCGCCAATGAGGTTGGCGTACTTGTTCACGAACTCGCTGCGAATGCCGGGCCAGCACCTGGCCGAGTGGATGGCGGACACGTCCAGGGCCACCAGCGCCTCTGCCAGTGCGGCAACGGCGCAGTCCTGTATCTTGCGGTCCCCGTCGAACATCAGCGGCAGGATGTCGCCCAGCCAGAACTCCACCAGCTCGTCGTCCGAGAAAGATGTGGCTAGCAGTCCGGAGCTCTTGCAGCTGCTGGCCAACAGGTCGATCATCTGCGGGGGAATGCAACGGGGGGAGGGGGATTGGTGCCAGGTGGGGGGAAGGCGTGCAAGTGGCCTACTTACGTTGCAGTAATGCTGACGGCGGCCAGCGGCGAGCACTTCTTTGGCGGAAAGCTGCACCGTGTGGTAGGAGCGCCCCGCCTCTGCGCGGAAGTCGATGTCCATGCTCAGCGTTGGGATGCTCTCGATGTGCTTGCTCTGATACTTTTCTTTCCTCCTTCTGCCACTGCCACAAGATGTTTTTCGCGCTGTTTGAAGAATAAGAATAAGAAAAGCGCGCGAACAGCCGTAGCTAGCGGTGGCAAAGGCAAGGTTATGATGGTTCGATAGCTGATAGCTCCACACCGCCTGGCAACACTAAAATGCATCAGGTGGCAACACCAAGTTGTATGTGTAACGGGATTGTACTGGTCTTTTGATTTGAAATATGAACATTTTTGTACATCGAAGTTCAATGAGAATTAAAATAGGTCTTCTATATATATAAAAAAAATCTGTAATTAAATGGATAAATATATAAAATCAATAAGTAAATACCATTCAAGAATCCCTTTTTTATTTGTAACCCGAAACTTGTTGAAAACATTTGCAAAATTGAAAAAAACTATCCAAATCCAATTTATTTTTGTTTCCAACCAGTTGAAATGATTTAAGATCAGTTTTTATTGTAAAGTTTAGATCGGTCAATCAAATAACCACTAAAAAAGTCATTTTTCAAATTATGCGGATATTAATAGAGTATTTATTTCATTCTCTCATCCTCTCCTCTTTCTGCTCAACACACGAAATTTCCACCAAATAATACAAAAACCACTGCTTTATTTTAAACATTTTTGTCATCTTTATTAGGAAATAAATATTACACACAGAAATGAATGTCATATAATTTCGAGTTCACGTGCACCCCATTGCTAGTCGATTTCGATTGTATTGGGGACGAGAGGTTCGTTCTCTTCCTAATTAATTAGCTGAACACAATTTTGCGGCTGCGAACCGTCGAAAGCTTCGTCGATTGAAAGGGCAAAATGAAAAAACTGATAATTTAACGTGGTTTAGCAACAGCTATTACACATATTACGCATATATGTATATATTTGTCAATAGGTTATACATATAGTGTGTGTATAATTGGTGCACAGTTGTGCACTTGAGTAATTAATAAAAATAATACATACAGTACGGATACGAATACAAATACACGGTTTAAATATATATATAAAAGAGAACTAAGGTGGAGTGGACCAAAAGGGGCTATTACACATGTATCTCGTATATGCATATATAATATATATGGATATAAATAGTGAAAAATAGTCAAAAACATTTTACATATACATCGTATAGGGGCTCATACATATATATAGTACATACAGCATACATATAGGTATAGATTAGTATAAATTATTATTATTATGTAGGTTCGTTCGTTAAATGCGATTCGATCTCGATTTCGATTCGTTCCGTTTCGATTTAGGTCTAACTTAGGGCGTTAAGTGTTAATTGTTTAGAGATTTACATGCGACTACCCAGCTTAGATGTTGTTATCCGATTTATCATTATCATTATGTTTAGGTTTTGTTCTTCAATTACTTTAGTTTAGTTTAGGTTAATGGTAATATTAGTTACGCTCCGATTTGCACACATTTTAGTTTAGTTTTTTGCTTGCGACTAATCCTAGGAAAACACTTGCAACTATTTGCTGGAAATTCGTTACACGTTTTGGGGGCCTTTGTTTCGTTTCGATTCTTTGTGGTTTCTCTTTCTCCTCTGGTTTTTTCTCTTCTCTCTTTCTACGTTCCTTTGAGCGACTTAGCTTAAGGGGGGGTTTATCATTATTATCCTTTTTACTCGTTTTTCTTTGAGAGTCCTGCGCGGCGCGTTTAAAACGCCAGCCGTAGCAGGATTTGTAATGCATATGTGTGCTGTGTGAGGATTTCCTTCTCTTGCTCTTTTTCAACTTTAACTTTAGTTTAGTTAATTTAGTTATTCGACTCCATCTGGTATCTGGCAACAACAACTGTGTTTCTGTTTCTGTTTCGTTTTCTATCTACAAAAGGAATCGGTTTTCTACGTCCAATTGGAGGCGAGTTCCTTGACTTGTGGCGGCGGAGGGGAATGTATGTTCGTTCATGCTGGGCGAGGGGGCCTGGTACTGGACTGGGACTAAGACTGGAGGACTCTTTTGGGGGTCAGGATGTGGCACATGCAATGACTTGCTTAAAGCTTGATTACTCTGATGATGATTCCGGTGACGATGACGATGTGCAGGGAAAGGCGACACGACGGGGCGTGCGAAAGAAAGGGGCTGGGCACGAGCCGGGGACAACGGGGTCTCAGCTTATTTCCAGCGGACTTGGCAGGGGCTACAGTTGCGTCTCACATATATATAGATACCGGGATCCGGACCGGGATCTGAATCTGAATCCGGATCGATCGATCGATCGCGTATTATGGTTCTGTTATTATGTACATCGCCTGGGTAGCTTGCACTAGTAAATAGATATTATATATGCGAATATATAGAATACATGTGTGGCCGGGACCCGGACGGGGCCTGGCCGAAGGATTAGATATATGTACGTATATAAATATATAAAGAGAAGCGGAAGGGGGACGAAAGCAAATCGATGCCGCTGTGTCTTGTCTACAAAGATAATGCGATTAGCTGCTGAATATAGAGATGTATATGTGGTATATGTATATGGCATATGGTTCGAGTACGAGTACGAGTACGAGTGTATACACGAGTATATATGGGCGTTGATGGCATCCTCCACAGACTGGACATTGGGGCAATGGGGCAACCAGAAGGATGACTCAGGGAATGGGGGATCGGGGAACGGGACCAGGGCTCGGGGGACATCGAACCCCCCGTGTTGTACTACCAGTGCATCATGCGCAGCTGATCGAGGATGCGCTGCTTGAAGAAGGTGCCCAGCATGCCGAAGACCGTCGATACGGCGGCCACGCCCATCATGACCTGCATGATGCAATGGATGCCGGACAGCTCCTCCTCCGTCTGCTGGCGGTGGCGATGGCGCGCCCTGTGATGCCGCCTGCCGCCGTTCTCCTGCAGCCGCTGCAGTCGCTCGAGATCCTCGTCGAACTGCGGCACAATGGCCAGGTTAATGACCTCCGTCTTCGAGAGCAGCTGCTCGTTGGCAATCGTGTGCGCCTCGGTGGCTCCCTTGCTGGTGGCCTCGTTGTGCTCCTTCTCGCGTTCGCGCTGCTTCTCCAGCTCGCGCACCCGCGACCGCTCGTCCAGCATCGTATTATCCCGACTGAAGTCAAAGTCCCGGCTGGCGGGGATCAGCGGCTGCTGCAGCGTTCGTCCCGAGGTGGGAAACTCGGCTAGGTTGACCTTGGTGAGGAACTGATGTCCGCCGAGCGAGGCGCTGCGCGAGGTGTCCGAGTCCGGCAAGGGCGGCGGAGGCTGCTGCGTGGGCAGTTGGTCGCGCACTCGCGTCTCCTGGAACTGGTTCTTCTTGATGCCCAGGACCTCGGACAGCGGCCGGTTGATCATCGGCAGCAGCGAGTCGGAGGTGGGCCGGATGATGAAGGATCCGCCTGGCTGAACATTCGCCGGCGGTTCCACAATTTCCGGCTGCAGGGGCTTGGGAGTGCTGGCCGTTAGGGACGGCTTTCCTCCTTCGCCCGCACTATCCTCAGCGTCCTCGCTGTCCGTGTAGACAGAGTCCTCCGCTGAGGAGGAATCCTCGGACTTGGCCTTGGGCGTCTCCTTGGCCGGCCTGCCAGGCGTGAACTTGTGCGTGAGGTTGCGGATGGGCTCGTACTTGGAGCTCTCCGAGTCTCCGCGGTAGAGCAGCGCCACCTTGCCATCGGGCGTCAGAACGGGCGTAATCTTGGGGTGTGGCGACGGAAAGCGATGACTGCTCTCGGGGTCCGGCGACAGGGCGTCGAAGTCGGTGAGCGCCGGCTTCTTTTGCTGCTGCTGCGCCGCGTCCTTGTCCGCGGCCTGATCCTTGTCCGTCTGCTGGTACACGATGCTCACCTTGCCCAGCGGCGTCGATATGATCTTGATGGCATCATTGCCGTTCTTGCGATGGTACGGACCGCTCTTGCGCTGCTGCTGCTGCTGGGAGCCAAAGAAGCCGCGCCCCTGGTTCTCGCCCGTATCGGCGAACTCGTCGTCGACGCCGTCATCGCCGTCCTCGCCATCCTCGTCATCGTTGGCAAAGTGGCCGCTGCTCTCGCGCAGATCGATCGCAGTGCTCGGCACGGCCACCGCGACGGCAGCCTCTGGAGCGGCCTGTGACTCGGTGAGCAGCTTCTTGCGGATGTTCTCCAGCTGGCTCTCGCGGAAGCTGCTGCTCGGCCGGAAGCGTGACCGAAAGCCGCCAAAGCCGCTGCCCTCCTCGTTGAGAAAGTGCTCCTCATCGGCCTTCGGTTTCGCCGTTCTCGGCCGCTCCATGGCTATGTGTTCATCATCCTCGTCATAGCCCATATCCTCCTCCTCCTCCGGCACACTCACCAGACCCTTGGGATCGGGCAGCTGCTCGGGCTCCTCATCATCATCAGCGTCCTCTTCCTCTGCATAATCATCGCCGATACCATCATCATTATCGTCGTCGTCATCTTCGAAGACGGTATCGTCGTAGAGATCGGCCTGCATGCCATCCGTCTGCTCCGTGGGATAGTCTCCGTCCCGCCCCACCTCCGTTGTGTGCCCCGCCTCAGCAGACTCCTCCTCCTCCTTCTCCGCATGCACACTCACACTCCCATCCTCCGCCCCCGTCGTAACATCCGTGCTATCCCTAGTGCTATGGCTAAGACTATCGTTACTATTACTACTACTATAAGTTAGATTTAAACCTGTTCCTAAACTAACATCTAAGCTGCTATTGCTCCGCTCGAGCAATTGGGTAGTCGCATCTTTCAGTCAGTAGCATTTCTTGGTGCATCCGCACTTGCGCACGATGTCCAAGTTCTTGATGTACTTGCGGTTGTTGCTGCACACCATGCGCACCTGTGGAGGGAGAGAGAGATTAGCCACACGACTTGACCAAGTCCAGGGATTCACTTACCTTGCGCCGCCTCACAATCTTGGCCGCGCAGCACTGATTGCCGCAGCCGCCCACGCACTTGGCGTACTTCAACGGCTGCCTGGAGCGGCAGTCGTTCTCCGTGTAGTACTCGCGCACCTGCTCCTTGCGACAGGTGCTAGCCGCTGGAGAAGAGAGAGAGAGAGAGAGAGAGAGAGTGAGAGAAAAGTCAAAGGAGCTCAATTAGTCAGTGGCTTGAGGTGTAGTGACGACTGCAGTGTGAGCCCTGCGGCTGGCTAATTAGAGCTAACAAAGTGCACAGCGCACCCGGTACCCTCCCTCCCATGATGGATGGTTGATGAGCGTGAGAAGCAAGAGCCATGAATGTTGTGGTGTGTGTGTGTGTGCCAATGACTAATGACTTGGAGGGTTAATATTTGGTTTTGTGCTCCTATTTGCATGCTATCCTGGAGCCTGTGTTGAAGAGTGTGAAATGATTCGAAAGAAGTTATGAAGGTTTCCAAGGTTTTTCATTTATAAATTAGACCAAATTAATAATTATTATCACAAGACTTTTAAATGGAAATAAATCTCTCTCAAAAAAAAAATATGAGCTAAGCACTTCTTAAAACTTTTCCCTATTAAAAGGATTCTTAAATTGTTTCTTGACTTGTGCTTTTAGTACCGGGTATCCCAGAGTCCTCTCCACTCTTTCGTAGAATATTATAGTAGTTTCACCCTTTACCATATCACAAACTTCCCCCTTCGGCAAGACAAAGTCGGTAGTTTTATAACAACTTGAAGCTAAAAAATATTAAAATCCTTCCCATCTCTCCTTGATTGGACACATGTTTTATGGCTAGCTGGATCCACTTTATATATGCCCCACATAAACTGCGCTGAGCGTGAGTTATGAGTGGCTTTATGGTTAGTAGTAAACCCCCAGCCCCCCCTAGGAAGTGTGTGTGCGTTGTGAGTAGCATAAGCATGATAGATGTATGTATGTACCAGTGACTGTTGGGGGCTCTGTGCTGCCCTCACCTTGATCGCAGTAGCGGCCACGCTGGCCGTGCTTGCACTTGCACTGGTAGCCATCTCGGGCGCTGGGATTGGGCATACAGCGACTGCCTCGGCGGCACTTGTTCTCTAAGCAGGGATCCACCGGCTCCTGGGAAAGATAATCGATATTAAAAGAGATAAAGGACAAAGAGTAAGACTTCCTCACCTCTTTGATGTGCGGAGTCTCGTCCATGAAGTCCTGCTCGTCGTCCTCCTCCTCCTGCTGCTCGCCCTCGAGCAGGGCACAGCCCGGCGTGATCTTCTGCTGGCGCTGGGCATTGCCAAAGTCCACCAGCTTGTGATTGATCCACACCTCCTTCATGCAGCCCTTGAAGCTGGTGAGGTTGCGGATCTGCCAGTTCTTGTACGCCTGCTGGGCGGGATCCACGGGCAGGCCGCCCAGGAACATGGGCGTTGTGAGCTTCAGGTAGTCGTTGGAGCCCTCGTTGATGATGGAGCGTGCCAGGCCCCGGTCCACGCGTAGCGTAAAGTTCTTCTTGACGGCCAGCAGCTCAACGGCATGGTACTTGCCATCGGCCACCATTTCGAAGCTGTACATCGTAGACACGGGGTAGTTGCCGACGTCGTAGCTGACGCGAATGCGTCCGTTGAACAGCTCCACCGCCAGGTGAGCGTCCTGTCCGTCGTACAGCAGAATGCCGTTCTGCTCGGCGCTGCTGAAGACGATGGTCACATTCGCCTCCGGACGCGTGCGCAGCGGCTCCAGCTCCACGAAGGAGTTGTTGTGCACAAAGCTGATGCTGGTGAGATACTCGCACCACTTGCCCGTGTATCCCGGATGGCAGCGGCACAGGTAATCGCTGCCCTGGGCATTGGGCTGGAAGCAGACTCCGTGCTTGCACTCGTGGTTCTGGCACGGCGACGTCTGCGGGTACATCATCGAGATCATGTTGTGGCCCTCGCAGTACTTGCCCGTGTAGTCGTCGGGGCAGCGGCACACATAGTCATTGATGCCGTCCACGCAGGTGCCGCCGTTCTGACACATGTGGTTCTGGCAGTCGTCGATGTTGTCCGTGCAGTTGGTGCCATGGAATCCCGCCTGGCAGTCGCAGCTGTAGTGGGTGAAGTGGTCCACGCACTTGGCACCGTTGGCACAGGGATTGAACTCGGGGCTGCAGAACTGGATCTTGGTGTCGCAGAACTCGCCGCTGAACCCGGGCTGGCACTCGCACCGATACGATTCCACGCCGTCGATGCAGGTGGCATTGTTTTGGCACTTGGTCTCGCCCAAGCAATCGTCGATGTTCGTCTCGCAGCGGGCGCCCGTGTAGCCCGGGGCGCACTGGCAGCTGAAGCGACCCTCCTCCAGCACCGTACAGGTGGCATTATTCCGACACGGATTGCCGTAGCAGGCGTCGATCATGAACTCGCAGTGCTTGCCGTGGTAGCCCGGCTGGCAGAGGCACTGGTACTCCCGCTGGGGCAGGGCCACGCACTGGGCCTGGTTGCGGCACGGCTGCTCGAAGCAGGCATTGCACTTGGCCAGGATATCGTTGCGCACGCGGCCACGGCACACGAAGTTCGACGAAGGCGTCGACAGGATCAGCTTGTCCTTCATCTGCTCCGGCTCGGCGCAGCGGGCAATGCCCGGTTCCACATAGTCCAGCTTGATCCAGTCAGAGAACCATTTCAGGCCACAGTCACAGTACAAAGGATTGCTGCCCAGAGCTCTGAGGAAAGGTTGAGAGAGAAAAAGGTTGAAGGGACTGCCAAATAGCCAGGGGACAGCGCCCATCTACTCACATGTGGGTCAACGACTTGAGGTCCTCGAAGGAGCCCTCCGGCAGCATCGAGATGCGGTTACCGTGCAGCGAGAGCACGCGCAGGTTATTCAGGCCAGACAACGCATGCCGCTGCAGACACTGCAGCTTGTTGTACGAGATGATGCTGTGGAGAGACGGGGGGAAGGGAATGGGAAAAGGAGACGTTAGCAAATTGCATTAGGACACACAGACACATGCGGCAATTGATGAAGAAATGAAAGTAATTGCAAAACGTTTTCCATTCGCAAAGCGGAGGAGAGACACCAGAAATAACGGCTGGCTAAGCTTTGATTGTGGATAGCGCACACAGGCCGGGGTCACAGTGGGCTGAGGGAGCGGGACAAGGGACCTTAGGTCAGACTTTTTTTTAGGATTGGGAATGTATAATGAGAGGAAACGCAATTTTTTAGTATTGGAAATTAAGGAATTCAGGTTTATAAACCAAAAACATTACGTTTTCTGCCTTTATATTGATAGATTTATGCCTCAGTTATCTGTGAGAACTAGAAATCAATAGAAACAATTTCCTATTCAACAGCCAATAACGTTTTCAGACAAAAATCAACCAGTTTCAGACCACTGTGCCGGCTAGGCGACGCTGCCATCGAAGTCAGCGCCGACGACTAATGCTTAAGCACGAGTCACGATTTCGACTTTACGTCTCGGAATGAATTTCGTGCCTGCGCCTTCTTGGTTCGCAATGCCTTTTGGACAGAGGGACGGAGGGAGACTGAGAGCCAAAAGACCAGGCATCAGGCACCAGGCCCCCAATGCCCAATGCCCAATGCCCCAACCCATTCACAGGCCCAAGCCCAGGTCGACAAACGATGCAATTGGCGCAGAATTGTGTCAAGCCCTCTTGAGCCTTCGATTTGCGGTGGTTTGCTGGTTATTTCGTGGTTTCCGTGCTGCGACGTAGCAATTAAAAAGTCATTAGGCCGCGATGGTGGTGCACTTACAGCGTGGACAGCTTGGTCAGATTGGCGAAGGTGTAGTTGGACAGAATGGTGATCTGGTTGTTGCTGAGATCGCTGTGAAGAGAAAAGGGAGAAAATTAAGCTACCGTTTGGAAATACGAAATTCCCCAGAGATACTCACAGTCGGGTCAGGGCGCGCAGATGACGTATGCGTTCGTAGTGGATCTGCTCGATCTCATTGGACTCCAGATACAGCTCTGAGGTCTCCGCTGGTATGCCACGCGGTATCTCCTTCAGCTGATTCCGCGAACAGCGGACCACGGTGCCGGTGCAGGTGCAGGATGGCGGGCAGTAGCCATCGCCCAGGCAGCCCTCGCTGTTCTCGCTGGTACACTTGAATTCGGAGTGGGGCAGGTCCTTGATCTGCACGTCACGTACTTTGGAGGGGGCACCGCAACGTGCCGCTCCGCCGTTCAGCGATTTTTTGCGCAGCCAGTCGGCGAACCAGGCCAAATGACAATTGCAATTGAACGGATTCGAGGCGAGGTTCCTAGAGGGGGTTACAAAAAAAATATATGGGATTGAAAAATAGCCACAAAAACGATTACGATAAAGGCTTATTGATAAAAAAGGGTTCTTATAATTCAATTTCTGCCTCCCTGCCCAGTCCTTTCTCCCCCTTCCCTCGTGATAAATTAATTCCGTATTCATTCGGAGCTGTAGTCAGCATATGTTACTCTCTCCCTCTCCTCCGGCTGGCCAATCCAATCCCAGCCAAACAGGCACTTTAATTATGCGGAGGAGAACAGGAGAGGGTGAGCGGGAGGAATTTGGAGTGGGAGTGGGCGTGGGAGTTGGAGAGGAAAGGGAGCAAGAGCAGAGCCAGGAGCATAGTGGAGCAAGTGAAACAATGGGGCACAAATTACATTGGCAATTCCAAAGTTGCAGCCGAGTCCAGACTAATTTAATAAGCAATTCTGCTTTGTCATGCCATCAGCTATGCTGGCTCTCTATTACACGTGAGTGTGTGTTAGAAAGTATACACTGGGGGAAATATTTGTTGCCTTGGGGAATACACATCTCAAAAAGGAAGGGAGAAGAACAACGAATAAAAGAGATTGCAAGGCTCTGAAGGTGGGTAATGTATGTAAATGCTCTTGAAAAGTTAGACTTTGTTTTTAAAGTACTTTGCATAAATCTTCATTTTGTAAGAATTATTTAAAGTGTAAAATAATTATAATCAAATTACCGAGTTGTAATAAAAATTAAACTATAGTTTGCAATGAAACCCCGTTTAATTTCTTTGGAAAATAATGTAAATCAAATCAAAAATTATCTTAAAAAATAACTCATTTTCCTAAAGTAAGAAAAACCGAGTTGAATTACTCAAATTAACCACCATTTCGCTCAGTGTAGTTGTGTGTAGGCCGCAGGCTGGCAACTAACACTTTGAGCTCCCTTCACGCAACACCTTCAAAGGTGGCGAAGGCGGCAGGCGGTGACGATGGCAATGGCGGTTGGTGGACCTGGGCGTGTGGGTGGTGCTGGTGGGTGTCATGTGGTGCACAGCACTTAATGAATTTCATTGATGCTATTTATTAGCTACTTAAGTGAATTTTACAATAATTTGCGAGCAGCAGCAGCAGCCCACAGCAGACCACACACGGCACCTATCGCACATCAGCACACACATCTCCCACATAGAAAGTCCCTTCATTGAACTCAATTTTAATTAATTAAATCATCGAACACACACAGGCAGTGTGTTCCCTTCTGAGTTTCGTGTGTGTGTGCTTTGGGGATGATTTACAAGCACGAAAAGACGGGAAGAATGGCTGGCAGAGCCGGAGGAGTATCTGTTATCGCAGCAGCACATTCTATACTATAGAGACGGGGAGCAACTCATGCTATAAATTGAACTTCAATTGAATTATATACAATAGTTTGCTGTGCTTTCGGTGGCTGCCATGGAGGAGCAAAACTGATTTGAAGGCAGCCCCACAGACAGCCACATCAGACGGAGTTCAACGGGAGAACAATCAGAACCATTAACCTCATTTTACGAGCGAGGAGGAGCGCTGCCCTGCTGGCCAATTAATGCTTAAGCCAAATCATTTGTCTATTGAAGTGCATCCCCAGCACTTGGCATAGTTTTAATTGCTGCAAAGGCATCTGGTTTCTGGTAGCTGGTAGCTGGTTGGGAGTCTGTAAAGGAAATCGTGGAATCATGGATACTTACAGCGAAGTCAGCGAGTTGAGATGCTCAAAGGAGCCGGGCATAACGCATGAGATTTGATTGTCGTACAAATTGCTGCAACGGAAGGAGGTTGCATAATGTCAGGTTAATGAGTTGCAGAAGGAGTTAAGATAAGTGTAGGTTAGACATCAGGTTTTATAAAGGGGTTAAGGATGAAATAGTAGGATTATTCAAAAGGAACTAATAAGAGGAGAGGTAAATCAGACTCCCTTAAACCCAAACTTACAGCGTCTTCAGTTGATGTAGGCCCAGGAACATCTTATTCGAAATCTCCTTGATCTTATTCTCGCCCAGCTGCAGCTCCTGGATGTGGGAGGCCCCCTCGAAGGCGTTCGGCTCGATCCCCGTCAGCTGATTGCGCTTCAGCTCCAGCTTGACCAGATGCGGCAGGCGGCCAAAGAGGCCATCGGAGCTGATGCGTCCCAGTTCGTTGTCGTTAAGCAGCCTGAAATCGAATAATGTATCGAGTTAAGGAGGAATCAGGATGCAGCAGCCAGGATGTACACGGCAGCCGGAAGGAAGGAAGTGAGTGAGTGAGTGCGGAACGAAGGACTTACAGCTCGGTCGTGTGCAGGGGAATGTCCCGTGGAATCTCCTTCAGGCCGCGACCCGTACAGTCGACGGTGGTGCCCTCGCAATGGCACATCGCCGGACAATCGGAGTCCATGCGGCACTCGCCGGACAGCTTCATCCGCAATTCATCCCAGGAGCCTGGAAAAGCAACAGCAACAAGCAGAAGGAGGTTGGTTGGTTGGTTAAGCACAAGGACGCGCCGGGGCACAGGCTCTCGGTCTTACATTTGAATTTCTCCTCGCGCAGCGATTCAATCCGACGACGATGCATCCGCTTCGGTGACTCGCAGCGGGCTCCACTCGTCTCTATGGGATTTTTGTGCAAATAGTCGGCCAGCCAGCGCAGATTGCAGTCGCAGATGAAAGGATTCTTGGCCAGATGCCTGTGGGGTGTCCGGGTGTTGTGGGTGTTTCGGGTGTTCCAAGTGTGCGTGTGCAAATGGAAAGAAAGTAAGCAAAGAAAGTAGCATTGAGCATTCGACTGAATGGCTGAAATGGTTATGCAGCAGGACTTAAGGGGCCACAGACGTTGCCCGGGAAACAGAAGGTTCTGAATGTGCCGAGGGTATAGGTAGAGTTATAGAAGCTTTCGGAGGAGACTTGAGACGTCTTAAAAGTGCACCAGCCTTGTGGCTACGACATTTCCGTTGTTGTTCACCCGCCTCTCAGTCGCTGTGGCCGTTGTTGTTTTGCAACTATTTAAAAGCAATTCCCAACAGGGTTGCCAGGTAATGGTAAATATTCGAGCAATTGCACGAGGTGCATTCCCGAAGACCATTGATGGGCTGCATATTTCCTCACAGCTCTTAAACTCGCCCCTCTTTAATGGCCACAATTTGGAATGATTTTTATGCTTCCGCTGCCTATACTCGTACATTAAAGTTAGGGGCCATAAAAGCTAGTTTGCTTCATTCGCGTATCAATAAACATCTTGGTTTGGGGATTCCTTAACAGGTAGTTTCGGTTACTCCTGAAGGTAATTTAAGTTTCGGTAGTTTCAAAGAGCCAGAGTCATAAAAAACCAGCAGTTTTCGGTTTTATTTTTTGGCAAATTAGGTTTTTGAAGAGAGTTTTTAGCTCAAATTTTTTTGGGTAAAGGAAAATATTAAACGTTGAATTTTAAACTTTCATTTGTAATGCGAAACCCTTTAAGTTTCGGCTTCTAGAAAGCTGACAACCCTGGCAAATACTTAACCCACTCAAGCATACAACAAATCCTGCACTTTTGGACCTCGTTTTCCCGCCCTCCGCCAGAGGAGGATGAGGAGGTGGAGACTCTCCGCCTTCCGTCCAAGTTTTTAGTTGCAGCCTCGCAGCCGCGCACATTTATCGATGCCAAAAGGAGAATTCTTCTTCTCGGCGTCTTCGCCTTTTGTTCGCTAAGGCCGAAAGTCTTCACGGTTCACGGAGAAGGGAGATGGGAATTCATGGAAGCTGGGACGAGGAGGGAAGCTATAGAAACTGGAGGAGCTGTGGGCGGGAGGAGCTTCTTGTTTGCTGCTAAACAAATGTCAACGCGAACGAGGAGGCGACTCGACGCGACGCGAGGCGAGAAGGCGAGGGCGCAGTCAAAGGCAACTACTAAATGCACTTCAGAGGTTTAACACCAAAGTGCCTGCTCCATTCAAGATGGGATCCCGACATGGGCTCGAGTGGACGTGGATGTGGGCGGGCTTAGTGGTGGCAGGGGGGCGGGGCTGGGACTCCATGTACTTACACCGTTTTGATGCTCTTCATGGCGTCGAATGTGCCATTAGCCAGCGACTGGATGTTGTTGTCGTACAGCGAGAGCAGGCTCAGGCTGTGGAGGTCGCGGAAGGCATCCTTGCGTATGCACGAGATCTCGTTGGCGTTCAGCAGGAGCAGCTGCAGCGAGCCGAGTCCTTTGAACACGCCCGAGGGTAAATCCTTTATTTTATTGCCGTACAGCACACTGATGACGGGATGGATCCGAGGGTGGAGTCGACATGGAAAAGAACACACAAATAGAACACACGACGAATGTTAACACAAAGCTCGAGAAAAGTAAAAGGAATAAAAACAAAAAACGAAAAGAAAAACACAAAATATAAAATACAAAACAAAAACCCAAGCCAGAAGGTGGCACAAAAATTACAAACAAAAAGTATAAAAATCACTCTGCGGCCCAAGACAAAGTGGTTTGGAGCACAGTGTTGCGGTGCCTTCTTCTGGTTGATGTGGATGTTAGCTGCTGTCATTCCAAACGACAACTGGTTTGTTTGGGCAACCAGCCGAGCTGGAAGATGAGCTGGAGCTGGCTCTGGGCTCGTGACACGCTTGATTCTAAATGAAAAACCTGGCCTATTTTCAAGCTGCTAACACCTCTAGCTTATCAATTTCTTAAGCAAAATCTATATTTATTTAAACTAAAGGATGCCTTTCTAAAAAAATACTATTTAAGTAATATTTTATATGTATTTATATCATATATATTCCCAATTTAATAATTAATTGAGATGTAGTAGCTTGCAATCAATATTTAACCTTCCTGAATTCGCTTAAAAATCTCTTAATTCCCCTCCTAAATAAAAACCTTAAAGAATTAATTCCTGTACAAATGCCTGACTTACACTGAATTCTCCTTAAAAACATAAAAAACATAACAACACCCCCAATACCTTAAATCCCTTTGAATTATGCAAAGTCAAATCCAAGGATTAGCCACCCCAAGGCCATGGCCCCCAAGTAGGTACTCAGCCAGGAATTAAAACCCTTTTAATGGGCCCAACATTAATTAAGTTCGTGTCACGTTTCCAGCTCCATCAAAGCGAGACTCTCACAGACACACGTGTGCCTGGTGGCGGAGGTCCTCCGCCCTCCCTGGTTCCGCACAGGTAAGCCGATGCCTTGCGGTGTGAGCCAACGCTTAGCGTGGGCCGATTAGCCCGCTTTTGGCCAGGCCCAGAGGCACCTCTTCTCTCCCTTCGTTCATCCCCTCCAGTGTACCCAGTGGTGGGTACTCCAGCTCAGGTGACTCTGCCACCGCCGTGTGCACGGGGCAGCTCAAGTGAGTGCACACTTTGTGCGATGGCTACTTGTTGCACTTGGTAATAAGTGACTTCCCCATACCCCCACATCCACCACTTCGTCCTGCGGATGCTCCCTCCCGGCATTATCTACTCACAGAGTGGTTAACTGCTTTAGGCCGCTGAGAGCATCATGGGCAATCCGGGATATGTTGTTGTTGGACAGGTCGATGCGTCGCAGTCGCCGAAAGCTGGAGAACGATTTCGGCGGCAGTTCCGTGATGAAGTTCTGCTCCAGGCGGCTGCAAAGAGAGAGGGAAGGAGAAGAGGCGAGGAGTCAGAGGGAAATCACTCCAGCAAATGAGACGAGATGATGATGAGATGCACCACTTCACTTACAGTTCGGTGGTGTCGTCGGGCAAGGTGACGGGCACACTGGTCAGACTCTTCTCACGGCAATCGACGATCCCGTCCGCACAGCGACATGGGTGCGGACAGCTGTTCTCCGCCCCGCATTCCATCGGTGCGTGCTCCGTCAGACCTGTTGATGGACAAACAATATGGTTGCGAGAGATCAGGGATAAGTCGTCGCTTGCAAATTTCGCTTCGCTTTAATTTCGAAGCCAGCGAGCAATCAGAGCTCCGGTAGCTGGGAACGAGCCTCCATCCGATTTGGATCTCTACCAGCAGTAGCGTAATTATCAATGCTACTGCACAGCTCCAGAAAGCTGGGGTCTCGGGGGATTGGGGAGGTGTAACTATAACCAGCCGCCGGTCATAAATGTTTACCCACATAATTCCATAGCATTTCATACAAAACGAAAGTCAAACAAGCCAAGGAATTATCACAAGAAATAGTTCAAGGTGGAAGTGGAGATACTCTTTCTAGGGAGTTGAGAAAAGGGGAGGTTTTTAAGGATACTGTCAAGGGAGAAGGTCCGGAAAAGGGAGTATTTAGAGCAAACAATGTAATTTAAGCTCTTAAAAGCAATTAATTTTAAGAAAATCTAGGCATTAGACACTTGAAATCATTGTGAAAACATTTCTAGAGTATTTAATTTCAAATATTTATTAAAAATCTGCCACTATTAACCCTCAATCTCACTCCACACCTTTCTATAATTCCCGGAAACTCCCATTATGGCCACAAATAAACCATCAACCTACTTGACACGGGTCATCCAATATCCAGGGCTATTCCCTCAGCTCATCTGCATACTGGTATCGATTACAGGCTCCCTGGCAAAAGCCTTCACAGCCGAAAACAATACCCTAACCAGGCGGCAGAAATGGCTGAATGGCTAAACTGAGCCTCAGCCTGAGAGCCACCACCATTGAAACTCGTTTCATGGCTGCTGCTGCTGCTGCTGCATCGTTTTCGAGGCGCATTTTCCGCTTCATTGAGCTCTTCACGCTCCGTCTTGAGCTTTGCTTTTCATCTTACTCTTGCTTGATTTTCGTTTTGGTTTTGGCCACCTTCCATTCACTTGGCCCGCAGCTTCAGCTTCAGCTACGTCTTGAGCATCTGCATCCGCATCTTTTCCGAAAGAAAAAAAAAAAAAACAACTCAAACACAAGCCAGTGATTTCGACGGCGTTAAACGTTTTGGCAAACAACACAACGGCGAAGCGCGGGGATTACCCCCGAAATGGATCGCGATGGAGATGAAGCCACCAAAACCACCAAGTGGATGAGGTTCTCTCGCCAGCTATGAGGCCATGTGGAGGCGGCGGGGGCGTGCCCATATGACTGCTTATGATTTATACCCGCAGTGCTTTCGGCTTTTGTTGTTTTCCTCGCGTTTGGCATAAAAAACTAATTAATTTCGGCTACGAATCGGCGGGAGGAAGGCGGGTACGGCGGGGGGCGGTACACACCATTTTTGGTAGCATTCGGGGAGTGGAAGCTGCCACAACATGTTGCACAAGGCAGCCAGGCAGCTTGGCAGCAGTATCCCATTACCATTACATACCCGAGCATTTGAACTCCTGGTCGTGCAGGTCCGCCACGTTTTGGCCCTTCAGCTGCGACGGCGACTGGCAGCGGGTGTAGGGCGCCAGGCGGGTGGCGCTGCGCAGGAACCGCGACAACCAGGACAGATGGCAGTCGCAGGCGAAGGGATTGTCCGACAGCCTAAGAGCTCGCAGTCGTCCCAGTCCCCCGAAGATGTTGTGCGGCAGCGACGTCAGGTTGTTGTTGTTCAGCGTGCTGTGGAGGGGGAGAGGGAGGAGGAGTGTATATGGTCAGTATATGGAGTGAGTGCGGATGATCCGGGCTTATCAGTTGGTTAGTATCTATAAAGCTAGTTATGCCTCCGATGCCCGAGGGCTGGGCACGGCCAGAAAAGGAGCAGCGATTGATCGCGGGCCGATCGAAATTTAATTAAAATTTTGCTATGTTCGAAAACGTTTCCTGGTCCATATTTGGAGGAGATGTCATCTATTATTAACTATAGTCTTAAGATTGTTACTTTACTAAGTTAGTTAAAGAAATTTACTGACAAAGTGAATGATTTTTATAAGGAATATAACTATGTTCAAATAAATGCTCGATAAATCGATACTGTAACAATATTAAATGCAATAAACGAAATATAGATCGATATTTAAACGATGCGATAATTTAAATTACTTTCAAATTTTGATATATATTTATATATATGTGATAAATCAATATTCTTTTCAATGCATATGGAAAAATTACGTCCCTAAAGCTGCCTTTGCTTGATTGGTTTGCAATTATTTTTTTTATTGTGTCATTCATTTAACATTAAATCCACAATTTTTCGATAGTTAGGACTTGGTTATATTTTCAATAAGATATGTATATATAAAAAAATCCCAAAAAGAAGCCTAAGTTTAGCATATAATAATTTAAAACTACAGCTGTTCTCTGTAAGGTTTTCCCACCATTCATATTTTAACTCTTTTATCGATACACCTTTTAATTTATTCTGCAAGACACAGTGTTAAGTTAAACTTTCATTTACGATTACGGCCTTCTGTCAATTACAAAACTGTTTAACTTTCGCACTGCCACTTGCCATATATCAAGCTGTTTGTGCCACACACCAACACTCACTCTCCGGTCTCTGGCTGGTAATCAGTTGATATATGAGCTCCATTTCGGGGCTGGGATTGGCTTATCTCGCCGCGAAGCTCAACCATTTATTATGTAATTTAGGCGGCGCGCATTAACTGATTGATTTTTAATTCATTGACTAATTCCCGTTTGATTGATTAACAAAAGGCTCTAAATCATTGATTAATTACTGGAGTGGATTGCTAATTTGGTTATTCTGGCACCGAGATAACTCCCTTCTCTTTATACATATAGTATGTGTGTTTGTATACTCACAGTATCTCCAGCTCCACGAGACCCTTGAAGGCATGCTCGTCCAGGCACGTGATCTGGTTGTTGTCCAGCTTGAGACTCCGCAGCGACTGGGCTCCCTTGAAGACGCGCCGGCCCACCGTGACGATGACATTGTTGGATATATCCCTGGGGATTTATGAATGATATTAATGAGGCACTCGGCACGGAGTTGAGGCGAACTACAAGTGTCGACTACTATATCGGCTACTTTGGAGTTGTTTTTACTTACAATCGCAAAAGATTCGCTGAACTTGTCACTAAGTTTTCAGGAATTGCCTTTAGTCGATTGTTGTTTAGGCGTCTGATTGGTTACAGTGTTGGTTTTTGATATGTTTTTGGTGTTTCGTTTCGATTTTTGATTTGTTTGTTTCGATTTTGGTTGGGTTTTTGATTTTTATTTTGGTGTAGAGACGAGCATATTAGGTACGCAAAACGAAACGTAACGAAAGCAGAGAGAGATTCAAAGAACGGTAGAGATATATGCAATAAAATAAACAAGAACGAAAGAACGGGAATCAGATACAATAATGGTTCAAAATTCAAACTAAGTCTGGCATCAAGCTAGCTAAACTCTAAAATCTAGGATCTAAGAAAAATACTTGTTAAGATTTGTCAAAAATTCGGTTAGTAAAAAGTGAGTTATAGTTATAGTCATGCAACTAGCATTGTGAGAGGATTGTTACTAAGGCTAAGGAGGAGTACTCACAGTCTTTCCAGAGAGACCAGGTCCTGGAAGGAGTTCCTCTCGATCGTGTGGATCTGATTGTCCGTCAGTTGGCTGTGTGGGGAATATAGAAAGAGTTAATCTTGTTTTTCCTGGTAAGAAATAAACCCAAATTCCACTTACAGCATTCGCAGCTTGGTCAGTCGCTGGAAATCCGTCTCGTATATCACGGTCAAGTTATTGCCTTGCAGTTCGCTGCGAATATATAGATAAAGAAATTACGATTACAGAAATTGCATTAATTATGTTGCAACTCGGGAAGCAAGGATGCAACCCAATGCAACCCGAGAGGACAGACACACACACACACACACACGCTGGGCGATAATTTTTTTTAATTGCTTGTAAGACAAGAAGACAACAGCGCAATCTGAGATATGAATGCAGCTGCAAAGGGGGGCAAGACAAGGGGAAACCCCAAAGAGAAACGACCGAGTAAGAGTACCAGATTTCTGATAACGAAAATATGATATTTAATCATTGAACACGACGGCGGCAGCCATCCCCAGAACTCGTTTCTTGAATCGGAGAATTTGTTACCTGTAGATGTCATAACAATGAAATGCAACCGAAGGAGATACAAAAGACCCAACCTCACCCCGAGTGCGCATGCGCAGCCATCTACACATCTGTGTCTACAGATACAGCCAAATATATGTATATATCCAGATATATCTACATACAGCCAGCAGAAGTAGCAACCACAAGTTGCTGGTCTCAGCTGCTCACTTTTTGAGCAAGGTTCGAGAGTGCGGTTCGAGTCTGAACAACAGGTAGGAAGACCTTCGGCGACCCAAACGTAAAAATATTTTCTGTGCGGCTTAAGCCTTAATGAATCTCGCATCAAGTTGCCGATGGAGCAGCCAGAAGATGGAACTATATACATATAGTGGATGGTGTGTATGGTGTGTGTGAGGTGTGCTCCTCCTCAGCTCACCGAGACTCGCACACAGACACGGCTTTTTAATGAGCTTAATATCTCTCAGAGATGTGGGCATCTCGCGCTCAGATCCAACTGATTACACCGGACCAGCCATAGTAACTTACACGGGGGGAAAATATTAGCCATAAACATAGGGAAATATATATTGAAAATTATCCAAATATAAGCCTAAACAAATATTCTGTTAACAAGTTAAGAAGCAGGCTACAAAGGTACTATTTTACAGCTTTTTTCTAATTGTTTCTTCTATAAATGTTCGGTGTTTCCCACATTAAAATACCTTTAAATATACATTTCCCTCTCTGTATCATAATCATCTTATAGGTGAAACAAGATTTTCAATACCTTTTTGTTTCTTGGCTCTTTGTTGCCTTTGTTTTTGTGTAAAATAATAATCAAAACAAAAGTCTTGCTCGTTGCCGTCTAATTGCCAAACATTTTTCAAACGCTTCTGGCGTTGGGTTTTTATGTAATTTGTTTAAATCACTTTCGGTTGGCTTTAGGTATGGCCATATGCATAATTTTTGCCGTTTCTCCTGGCTTATAATTAAGCATTTAACTTCATTAGATGCCTTGCGTGTGGGGAGAGCCTTTTGTTGTGGGTCTTGGCTCTTCTCACCCTCCGCTGCTGCCAATTAAGATGCCATCTTGGGGTTTGTTCTCTCTCTCTCCTACCAAAACTCCAGAGAAACCAAGGAACCGAGCAACCAAAGAACCCAAGAACAACATCAAAAGCAGCTGCCACCGGGCTACCTCAGCTATAAATTAAACGTTCTCAGGTGTGAAGGGCCACCTTTCAATCCTCCACCTACAGCTCCTCCCATTGGTGCCCACAAATTAGATATGCAAAAATGCTGTCGTGTCAATTGAATCAACTGTGTGGGTGACTGGCAGCCAGCCCCGTCAGCTTAGAGCTCTTCGATGTTAGAGGTTCTAGGTTCGAGCTTCTAGGTTCCCTGTTCTCTTTTCTGGGCTCCCCTTTCTCGGCCCAAAAGGCTTTGTAATTAAATGGCAATGACATGAGCGGAGGTAGGGCGGGCGCTGATGAACACAATTTGCCAGGGCACCCAGTTTGCATTTGCCATTGTTTTTTGTTTCCAGCTCTGTATACATAGATATATCTATATATATGTTGTATGCTCGCCAGCCATCTCTTTTGGTGCACATTGACAGACCCAATAGTTGTGGGCATGTTCAATATTTGATGTATGCTCGCTTATGTGCCGAGTTAGAAGGTTTTTCTTTATCCTCTGGCCGGCATTAGGGTGTCTCAAGGTTTGGCTTGGAAAATGAGTATTTAATGGGGAATTAATTAAAGAAAAAATGTCAGCTATTCTGGTAGGTTACAATCTCTCAAAATTGCGTTTATTTTGTTTTTGAGTTTGAAAAACTCAGTTGACTTGGAAGCCTGTTTCTTGCTTGGTATATGGTACTTGTGAATTCAATTTCCCTCATTTATTTCTCCCCATTTCTAGAGTACTCTTATAAATATTATTTCCTAAATCCCCCTGATTTCATGCGTGCTTCACACAAAAGACTCTTAAAAGAGGCTCGTCTGTATAAAATTTCAGTGAAACACAAGCATTTTCGCCTTAATAAAAATCCCCTTCTTTGCAGGCGTTTGGGCATTAATTCCCCAGCTTTAATATAATCTGTTGAAATCATAATTCCCCCGGCAGTCGCTCCGTCACATCCTCACCTGGAACCGCCTTTTATTTGGATTCTTTTCCCTTGCCTAAGCTCTACTTAAGACTCCTGACACATTCTCCCTGCACTTTGACACCCGGGAATCGTTCTCTCCTGTCACTCAAAATTTGACATATTTTTTTGGGGGCCTGAGAACCTGAGGCACCCTGCGATAAATATACTTTAACGTCCACAGTTCGGTGCTCTACGAATAGTATTTTAAAATGCAAATATGTCGTGCATGTTGATATGTTTTCTGTTTCTGCTGCTGCTGCTGCTGGTCGGTTCTCTGTTTTATATTACTCTCTGTTTGCAGCATTAAAAAAGAATAAATAAAGTAAAGTAGAAATAAAAATGAAATACAAAAAAGAGAGGCAAACAACAGCAGCCAAATGTGTCCCTGAGCAGTGTTTGCCATGGCGCTCCAAGTCCAACTCCGGGCCAGGCCAGTTGCCAGTTGCCAGCAACTTGCTTATAACTGGGCTATAATGCTATAACGTTAATGCGGCCACTGCTGATATCTGTTATTAATTTATGTAGAAAAACTGCAGCCACGACAGTGGGGCTTTTGAGGCCGTCGAGCGACGACTGGGAAGAGAGGTTGGAGTTGAGAGGTGGACCAGACCGGCAGGAGGAGCTGGGCGTGGGGGAAGGTGGGTATTTTGCATACACTTGCTAATTGCCGGAGCGTTAATTTATGTGGCGACTGCCGGCGATGGACAGAGATGGAGATGGAAATGTGGCTGTGACTGTGACTGTGGCTGTGGCAGTGGCATGGCTGAATCGCAGCCGCATTGGCTTAATGCATTCGACTTTGCCACATGCAACAATTATTGCCGCCCGGGCTCGTCGCAGCTCCTTCGGCGACAATTAATAAACTTAATGGCGATTTAATGTAAGCAGCTCGCTGCAGGAATAACTCTTTGCCACGGAGCCAGCGTGTGTGTACCCTCTGGAGAGCCTTTTCCCTTATCGCCATCGACACGACGACATGGTCACGGCTTTATTTATTTCCCTCCTAGGCAGGGTCCAGTCCCAGTCCCAGTCCCAGTCCCGGTCCCAGTGCTGCTGCTGCTGCTGCTGTTGTTTGCCTATGCTGATTTTTAAATAAATACAAATCGGAACCGTGCCCCGTCCGGGTCCGGCTTTATTATTTTAATAGAGTGTGCCCGATGTGTTTGACAATTGTGTGTGTGTGTGTCTGTGGTCTCTGGCAATCTGTAATTGGAATTCGTCATTCTGCCGGCGAAGAATATCTGCCGGCAGATCCCTGACTAGGTATCGACATCGGAACATCCCCGAATCCCCGGATCCCCGGGTCCCATGGGGGAAGTGTGTCTTTCTGTTGGTCTTTGCCTCCGCTCAGATTGTTTGCATAATGGAATTTCTATATAATTGTAAATTTAATATTGATTTATGGCTGCATGCTGAAAATAGCATTCACATTTCAAAGTTATTTCCTTCTTTTTCGATTGAATCGTTGATGGGATATTAATGGAAACGGTGGGAGAAAATTGGATTGATTGGAGTGCGAATGAAATGGGGATTTTTATAGGGAATTTCGAAACCTAAACTAAAGAATTCTGTATATATAATCTCTGTCTTGTACAAGCAATCAAAACTTTATAGTATTCCTTATTCTCTAAGCTTTATACTCACAGTCTCTCCACATCCGCTGAGATTTTCCTGGGCACCGAGGTGAGTCCACGATGCGAACAGTCAACATTTAATCCCGAACAGGAGCAGACCCGGGGGCAGCGGGCCTCCGTGATGACCCCAACACCGCCGCCGGGTATGTGTATGCCCACGGACCCAAGTCCGCCGCTGGACACGGCTGAGCTGCCAAAGCCGCCGGAGTAGGGTTCCGCGCGGACCGCCGCATCATGGCGCAGGAGCGGCAGTAGCAGGAGCAGGGGCAGCGGTAACAGGAACTGGAGCCGGAAGGGTGGAGGCATCGACGTCGTCCTGGACGGCGCGGCCATTGTGGCACATTTAGCAACGGCAGGCGGCAACGTGCCTAATTGAAAGTGTCCCCCGAATGCCAATCCACTTTGTCAATAGCAATCACCGCTGTGCAAATATTTGGCGGGGGGAGGGAAAGGATTGCTGGCACTTTCACTTCACTGCGTCACTGAATATCACTGAGTGTATATCCTGGGGATATACCGAGTCGGGGGAGGCGCTCCCCGCGCTCACTCTCTCTCGCTCTTCCTCTCGGTTTTCTCGTTTTCTCGGCGGCGGAACACACGCTCTTTTGCAGCCGTCGCGTACGCGCTTCTTGACCAAACTGAGCGGCCGGCAGCTGTCCGGGAGCGGGTTCGATGTCTCGCAGTACTGAGAAGCGAGTCTCTTCGGCGAGTTACTCTCTTTCCAAAACTCCCTCCAAAATGTAGGTAGTTAGGTAGATTCCCTTAGGAGTGGAGTGCGCCCTCACACACACTCACACACAGGTTAGGTAGCAGGAAATGCACTTTTCCTTTCCTTTGTCTTCTGATATCTGGTATCTCTCGGATACGGCCTGCACTTGGCTGTCAGCAGCTAGAGCGTACCGGCGGCAGCAACTTCATCATCATCAGCATCGGCACCGGCAGCTCGGAGGCATCGCAGCGACCCGCTGGGCGCATCTGCAACGATAGAGAAAATTGGGAAAGAATTTTTAGTGAGGAAAATCATGAGGAATCATCGTCTGTAAAAATTCAGCAAAGGCAGTGCCAGGAAATCGTTTAAATATAAACGCAGGCGATGTATATTTATTTCGCTTAAAACTTAAACTCAAAAATTGAGTGGCAGAAGAAGTGGCAGAGTTCGGAGGAAACGCAACTGTCGCCTGTAACGCCATGATATATGGCCTGGCCACAAATTAGCTCCTCTTCTTTTTTTGGTGGGAAGAAAGCGAAGGAACGACCAAAAAATGCAACCCCCGAAACACCTGTCGGAATGAGCGGTAGCAAAGGCCACTAATCACCTTCAGGAGAACTACAATTATCAGTTGTTTGGATAGCATATGGTGTTTTTCCTCAAAGGGGGAATTCCCTATCAACAAGTAAACAGGGAAAAACATGTGAAGGAAAGAGTCTTTCTTAGACATTTTGAATGATTATATTAGCTGGAGCTATGGGTATTTATCCTGTAATTATGGTGGATTATAATCCTTGAGAACTAGAAGAAGTTCTACTATAAATATCATCTTACAAGGTATATAATATCACTTTCTAATCTGCTTTATAATTTTCCTAGAATATCTTCCTACAACCAGACTTACTGGCTGCACATTTGGTAATTATTTGTATCTGGAAACTCATCATAACAAATCATATTTAAGAGCTGACCCATTTTCCAGGCCATATGATACTTCTTTCCTCAGGGAAATTCCCTGCTATCAACAAAAGTAAACTACAACCGGAGAGACATGTGGAAAAAATAGATTTCTGCAGGCTAAAAACTACATTTTGGAATGATTAGAGGGAATGCGATGGAAACTATGCCATCTTCAGTAATTACTCCGATATGGAATCTCTGTTGGCTTCCGCTTTTCCATTCCTCCGGGGAATCGTGCCCGCTCAGCAGCACACACACAAATCATATTTAAGAGCACTCTGGCCCAATTAAATCCCTGGATTCTAATAACCCTCCGTCTGTCTCCGTCCCTGTCTTAGTTTGCCCTCTCAAGTGCCAGTCTTCATTTACATTCCCCAGGCTAACTGCTCCGATTCGATCTATATTTGGCCGGGAGCTCCTCTCTTGGCTGCTGGCTGCTCTGTCATGTTGTTTACTTAATTTGCAAATTGACATGTCTCTCTTTATCTCCATCCATCCCGCTCTCTGTGATATTAATTGTTTAAATTAACATTTGGATAAATGACAGCCGCGATTGGTTCTGGCATTCGGAAATTTCGGTTATTGGATAACTGGTGTAATCAGTAATCAGTAATCAGCGCTGCTGGGCTGTCAAAAATCGGTCTTCCCCTGCTATTTGGATATATGCCCGGCTCTGTGTCTCACTTAACTGGCAATCAACTTAAACTCAATTGAATGTCAAACGTAATTTGAGCAAGCTTTCCTTCATACGCACACAAACGGAATGCCTGCTTTATAAGTACATATATGTATGCTGGAGGAGGAACGGAACCTATCTGAGGCAGGCAGCCTGGGCATGGGGGCCTTTAATCAAAAATTTATCACATAACCCCGCTCTCCTCCGGTGGAGAATACTTTTTGAACGGCGGCAAAGGCATGCCTTTCACATCACGGAAATTGCGGGGGAGTATGCTGTGCGTATGCTGCTCAAAAGATGTAATCACTGCATTGTCACCCAAGGATAGCTCCAGCGTCCTGCAGGCATTGGCTCAGGCTCAGGCTCAGGCTCAGGCTCCAGCTCCTGCTTCAGCTCCGGCTACGGCCTGAGCTCATCCTCTACGGTCTATGGGCACATGCCTTGAGGGAATCTCCGCCTCAGAGTCTTGTCGGCTCATATGAAACATAAATCAGTGAAATTCTATACATGCCACTGATTGTCTACTCTTTTGCTCGACTACGACTACTCCTCCTGCTCCTTGTGGCTCCCCATTTCCCCCTTTTCCCCACCAGCCCCCCGGCAAATTCCAAAGCAAATTCAATGCATGCCAATAACTCGTTCTCGTTCTTGTGCCCAAGAAGCGGAAAAAGAATCCGAGGTAGGGTTGAGGAGGAGAGCCTGCTCTTAAACTGGAAATCCACAGTGGACGACGCCACATAGTTGGGAAATCAGAGTGGCAGGGAATTAAGCTAACCCAGGAGAGGAAAACAACTATAATTCTGATACCGATGCCGAGATGCAGCAATCCAAAGCCGCTCAATATCAATTTGGCCCAGAAGTTATAGCCGGAAAGTGATTTGTGTTTGCAAATTAAATGCAAAATTTCCAATTAGCATGCATGTTAAATAAACAAGCCAGTTACTGAGTGTAATAAGCCGGTGTGCCAATATTTATTTGCTAATAATTCGGCAAGCTGGGAATGCAAATGGTTATAATTGACATTGTTCTCCTACCATTCTCCTACAATTAATTCACTGAAGCTCGGTGTTTTAACTAATAAGCTAAATTAATATTGACATAATTTCAAAGTTTACCTTTTAACAAGTCGAGTTATATCTCTGCCAAACCCAAAG
Source organism: Drosophila tsacasi (assembly GCA_018904565.1). NCBI lineage: Eukaryota > Metazoa > Arthropoda > Insecta > Diptera > Drosophilidae > Drosophila > Drosophila tsacasi. The sequence goes on along the minus strand of JAEIHY010016752.1, from coordinate 44,261 downwards.
CTTACTTATTTATGGTTTTATGAATTTATAACAAATATTTATTTAGCCTAAAGGACAACTTAGATAAATCCCCAGCCAAGCTTAAATCATATTTATTCTATTTAAAAGCAATATATATACATTTAAATATTTATTGATATGCAATTAAAATATGTTTACTTCCTGTTTCCCTGGCAATTGCACACAATCAATAAATGTTGGCCCAATTCTGTGATATAAGTGATTATTCAAGCCCTAATGATGATAATTTCCATGCATACACAATGACCATTAAAGCGGTTTAAAACTGCCAAAATGTGACGGGAAAACTCTTCCTCTTAACCCCCTAAATACCCCATAAAAGAGACATACCCACAAATCGTTAACCCTAACGATTCTGGCTTCGAATCTTTACTCTTTTCCGCGCGCTGCCCGGCATTACTACAAGCTGACTGACATCGGGAGATAAGGCGCGAGACTGGGAGAACTATTCAAATAGAGCCGGGCACAAATAAACCAGAGACACATGCTTAGATAGAATGTCATCTCGAATCTGTGGACTGGACTAAGAGAGTTGTCTTCAGATTAATGACGCGATGAGGTCGCCGCCAACTGAAACAATAGAAGCCAAGACAGGGCAGGCCATTCCCTGTGTTTCCCGGAGGCGCTCGCCGGCTCTTTGCTGGCTCTTGTGGATTTTCCAATAAATTACGCTTAAGTATGCACTTAATTCAAATAATGCCACTGGGGAGAGGGACCACCGCCAGATGGAGATGGAACTGGAGCTGGAGGTGGAGCTGGAGGGGCTTGCCCTCAAGTGATTTGTTTTTTTGTGGCTTACAGAGTGGATCCCCCTGGGGGCGGGAGGTGGACGACTGACTCCTCTCTGTTTGTCCACCATTGCCTATGACATGTGTCAAAATCGCTCTCTGGCTCTTTGGGAGCTCCCTTCGCAAGACACGAGATAAGCCATATCAAGGCACTCCACCTCCCCGACGAGGGATTAGCCCCAAGTCGTTGGCGTGGCCAAAGTCAAACATGTCTCGGGCTGCAGATGGAGCAAATGTCGGGGGTCTTAATCAATGAGGAAGAAAGGAAAAAAAAAATAAGGAAAATCACAATAAATACGGGAAAACTGTTGACAAAGCAGAAACGGAAAAACAAAGTGCAAACAATCAATATATCAGATGGAGCTGGAGATGGAGATGAAACGTCTCCCCAAAAAGCAAAAAAACAGAGAAAACAGGTTCACCCCAAAGGCCCCACGATGTATATAGTATATATAGCTGGCCAGTCCATGATAATCTCGATTATGGATCTATAAAATGTGGAAATGTGAAATAAAACAGAAATGGAATGTCAAAAAAAAAGAGGAGACCCATAATTATATTACCCAGGCAGGCCGCCTTAAACGATAATTATCACTGAGAAGCAGAAACAAAAACAGATATCAATTACGAGGGAACACACAACAGGAAAGATCTGTCAAATGTAAATGATAACTTCAAGCGTAGATAATCGAGATCGTATCTGTTTTGATGATGGAACCTGCGAGATAATCGACAATTTACACAACATTTTCCCTACCAATTTCCTTCTCAGCCATGCTTCTCCCTGTGATCATCATAATCTCTGTTATATTCCCTCATTCGTGCTTTGGCATTTCCGCAGCTTCTTTCTTTCTTTCTCCCACGAAATGTCGTCCCAGTGAAGAGGAAGTCGCCGGGGAAAGAGTTCAAGTCCCAGGGAGCATGGTCAATGCTCAATGAGTTGTATTACAATAAGCTGGAAAAAAATAAAGACCAAGCCAAGCAGAGAAGAAAAAACATAATAAAATCAGGGACAAAATCAGTACAAAGCCAAGTTCCAATAGGAGGCGGAGAGCATGCTCCCGGCGACAGTTGTCCAAGCCGGAAGTGTCGCATACTTCTACGGATACACCGGCTTAATTATGCGCATAAAATGTTGGAACAACAAAAACAGCATCAACATCAAGGAAAACAAGAAGGAAAGAAGCGGCAGAGGCGAGCAATGTCGGGCTTGAAATGACAAAACACAAACATTAATTGCTCCACATTCACAGTCACATTCACATTCTGATGCGGGGGCGGCGGAGGAAAAGGAAAAAAGAAGGCGGGGCGGGGCAGGGCGGGGACTTACACATGCTCTGGGGACTGACTGCTGCTTTTCCCGCAGGAGTTAAGGAGGAGAAAAGAAAGCGACGCAGGGTAGCAAATTAAGCACTGTGAAAAAAAATAAATAAAATAAAAGAATAAATATAAAATACATACATATTTTAAAATTCATTTGCATTTCTATATTTGAGAAGATGCTGAATTTTTCTTTAAATTCTTTATTACATATCCTTACCCTTTATTAAATAGGAAGGTGAGCAGTTTTCAAATTTACAAAACTTCTATAAGGTTGCCTCAAAATGTTTTACAAAACCATCAATCAATATTGTAACATAATTCGAATCCTATTTATAAAGACTTCAAAGCTTTCTCTGTTAAAAAAATTATATATACTGCAATCATAATTGAAACACAAGCATATTGATCCCCAATTGATCTCATCAAATGAATTTATTCATTTTTATTTAGTGATTTTGATTGATCAAAGCGGCGAAAAATAAAATTTGCTAAATGTTCCTGGTGTTTTTTTTTACCCCAAACTCTATTTGTGCCAATTAAGAGCCGAGGCAAGCTTTATTTTTAGAAAATGTAAAAAATGTATATTCGCAGCATTCACCTTCGCTGGCGTTTCACCCCTTTTTATGATTAATCTGATTAAGACAGAGCATAATTCCTGCTTCTGAGAATTTTGCTCAAGAGAGCGTGAGCTTACTCCTTCTATTTGCATAATTTGCAACCCTTTTCTGTGAGTGTAATCGGAGCGACTCCATTCAGAGAGAAGCGGCTTATAATTTATTAATCTATGCATGGAGAGCAACAAATACCCGCACTCGACTCGCAATGCCCCCACCCGGTGGTAACTTTCCCCACTTTCGAGTGCCGCCGCCGCTCGGAAGGTGTCGGCAGTCAGACAGACAGTCCGTCGCTATCCAGAGCTGGATGCTGGATGCTATATAGCCATATAGCCTGAATATGCGGACCACTACATGTCACTTTAATCTCTTAGAAGTGTCACTTTTGCAGCTCTCCAAGTGTTGCTGCCGTTGATGTTGTGCTGCTGCTGCTGGGTTTGGGTATGGTTCAGGGTTTGGGTCTGAGTTCGGGTCTGGGTTTTGTTTGGTTTAGATGGTTCGGGGCTTGAGGCGGGGGCGTTGCAAACAATGTGCTGTTATAGTTGAATTTGAATTTTCATTTTGATAAGCTACAAAAAGGCATAATCACACATCAAATTGCAGCAACACACTGAGTGAGAGAGACAGGGGCGAACCTTATGGTAATGAAGTGTAGCAGCTGTTTGTGAGTCGAGTTGAGTTGAGGATTTGAATAAAGCGAATGCCGAGGGATGCCCGATGCCCAATGCTTGATGCTTGATGCCCTTCTGATTTACATTTGATACACAGACTCACTCACAGAGGAGAGTCGCCTCGACTACTTGAACAATCAGTTTCAATTTGTGCCACGCATTCGTTTCCATTTCGTTTTCGGTGCCTCGATCTGCCTTTAACAAGTGACGATGACGATGGCGATCAAGTGTACGCCCCCCCTGGGCCCGAGCTAAGATTATGCTCTATTTGATTTAGGCTTGGATTTTATTATTGTTATTTCTTTTTTGGTGGCTTTATTATTACAATGGCGCCTCGAGTGCCGAACGCAATCTTCGTTTATCTCGTATTTATCTTTATCTCTCGACTGGGCTGTGTGGGCTCATCATCATCGAAAAAGTGGAAATGGACAAATACAAAGCTGGGCATTATTTAATTTGTCGCTCTGTCTCAGGTTTCAGCTTGTTTTCGAGGTTAAAATAATAAACAACATCACCTGAGACTCACAGATACACACGAGCAGAGTCAGCTACAGATACACACGCCGCATAATTTCCCTGTAAAGTTATAAAATGTTTCACAAAATCATAAAAAGGGAGGTGAATCTGAGGCGTGTGCTAGAGGTCCACCCCAAGCCCAATCCCATCGGAATCCCAGGTGCAATGCGTTGCTGCAGTTGAGCTCGAGCTCTCTTCTACGCCGTAGTTCTCTGTTTTGTTTCGGCTTTTGTTTTCCGCATTTTAGGGTCAGGTAGAGCCATCCTCTTCTTCGTTGCCCTGAAAGCCAAGCATTGTTCCACCGGCTAGGTGAAATATGTTGCCTTGCTGCATGTTGCATGCTGCATCGCCGGGATTAGGACAGGTAAGGTTGTAAATTTCACCAGCCACGAGAGTCGTCCCGGGAGTCAAAAGGTTGACGAGTAAATGTGCAAAGTAAATGCCAAAGCAAGAGCGGAAACAGAGCCGGGGATATACCAGAAAGTTATAGTACTAAATTATAAGCAAACTCCCCCCATATTCCATGATTACCCATGGAACATACTAATGAAATTTTCTATTACATCGAGAATCCCCATAATACCCCAACCCTGTGCAAACACAACCACATACTAAAATTATGGATAATTCTGCCTGGCAGACTGGCAGACCAAGGAAACCCCGCAGTTTATCTGGTAATAACAATAAAACTCCATCAATGCTTCATATTTTGCCAGGCCCAATAAAAACAGAGAAAAAAGGCGGCATAAATGTAGCATAACCGCAAAGTACTGTCATTCCGTCATATGTCTGGCTAATAAAGCGGATATTCTAACCCCCCAACCAACGCCCTACGGAGGACCATAAATCACGTTACTCTTTATTAATTCTTAGACGAAACATAAAATAAATATCTTTAAGGACCGGCAGACACAGCAAGGCAAATAAAAATATTTTTTGGAGCTCTATTAATCTAGCGGGTCATAACCCATCGATCCACCCTCCTTTTTCGGACTCCAACGAATCGATGCTACATGGAGTGTGATGTATATTTGGGGGGCATGCATAATGGACAATGTTTACAAGTTGGAAATTAGATTTTTAAAAATACTCGGCCAATACAAGAAGTACACTTGAAGAAATTACGTGGCAATTGGTTTAGTTGAGGGGAAATATGGGTACTTTGTATAATACAAATTATAATACGTTAGGAAAGATACTTGTAGAAACAAGTATTTACTACGTTAATCGTTTTAATTTAACCATAAAATTTGGCTACAAGCAAGAAGAAAACGAACCTTAGATTAGATAACTTATTAGTTATCGGCTATATATCGATAGATTCATATTTTGAGAGTTAGTATATATTACCTAACCATAAAATTTGACAAAAAACAAGACAGACTTTGTGAAATATTGATGTAAAATACCATAAATAACTAAAGATCTATTTAACTTTCCGTTAAACCCATATTTTCTGCCTTAATGTAAACTTTTAAAAGAAGTTCAGTTACAGGCAATAACCTACAATTTGTATTTACAAACTTTATGAGAGTTTCTAAGTTTTGTGTGTTTTTTCTTGAGTGTGCATAGGGAAAAACCGGCAACTGGAAATATTAAATGGAAATTGCTTTGGTCTGTCCTGCGTCCTTATGCCGCCTCATGCCTTCGCTTTTCACTCCAACTGACGCACACGCATCGTATCAAATTTCATGGCTCTTCCAAACACACACACACCCGAGTGCCTCGGTGTGCGTGAGTATCTCCGTGAGTGCTTCGTATCCAGGTTTTCGTTCCGTATCTCTCGCTCTTCACTGGCGGCGTGTTGATGACAGATTTCGTCCCTCTGTCCCTCAGTCCCTCTGTCCTTCTGTCCTTATGTCCGTTTGTCCGTCTGTCGTTTCATTTTCGTTTCGTTGAAGTCATTTTTACTCATTTATTGTCACCGTTAGTACGTCAGAGTCAGCAGTGTGTGCGAGCGAGTGTGTATCCTTACAAGTACTTGGGAACCCTGCAGGCGGCCATCCATGGTATTGATTCCACTTCCCAAACCCACTTCCACCTCCACTTCCACATCCCCATCCATCGCCAGCCATCGCCACAGCGGGGACACTCAGTCAGTCAATTGACATGACTCAACAGCAGGCGTATGTCCCTCTCGCTTCCCTCTGGCTTTGCCATCTCGCTTCCTCCATTTTTGTATACTTATTAAATATTTAAAAGCTTTGGCCTTTGTTCCTCCAACTGGCTGTCGAGGCAAATACTTAATAATTTCATTTCGTTTCTTTAGCCGCACCACAGGTTGCCTCCTGCCTTCTGCCGCCAGTCTCCTTCATCATCCTGCCCTTTTGACAAACTGCACGCACAGCGGCGACTTTAAAATTATGGTTTGTTGCATTTTAAATACAAATTATACATCCAGGCACTGGATGTGGCACTGAGTCACAGTACCGACCATTAAAAAGTAACTCGGAAGGCGGCTGAGGAACAAGTGGGTCAGGTAAGACAATGAGTGGTCATTAACCGCCCTGCTTGGAAGGGAAAAACCCCAGAGCTGTGTGATCCTAGTCCACACGAGGGTTGCTCAAGCACCCAAGCACCGGGGGTGATTTCTTGAGAGAAGTTTGGCAGGGATTGGAATGTTCTTTTTTCTCGGGGAGTTGACACCTTGCAGATGGGCTCAAGTGCCTGGCAAGAGAGGTGACCCCCATTTGTGGACTGACCCCTGCAACAGACAGTTCCATACAGATGGCCAGAATGGCTCAACTTTCTATCCACGGGATGACCGACCCCAGGCTAAGTGGCAAGTTAGCTTAGCTATTCTATTCTTCTATTTTGTGGTGACCCCCCCTGTGGAGGCCATAAAAAGTTCTCACATATTGCTGTCAACCAAGCTCCAATTCATATTTTCGGGGAAGAAAGAGACCCCATTAAAAATGTGATCCCACCTGACCTCCACAATGAAATGAAATGAGAAAAAAACTCAATTAGTTGCTTATAATATTGATCTTTGCCTGCAGTAAAAGGTGATCCCAAAAGAGGGAACTCTTGAAAAGGAACAGATGGAGAGGTGACCCTGATTTGGTGGCCACCCTTCTCAAACAGAAAACCGAAAATAAAGTGAAGTTTTGAAGTGATCAAATTACTCAAACATAAGAACGATTTAGATACCCAAATATAGCTTTGAAATGGGAACAAAATGAGCAATTAAATTGTGGTTTCTAAGATCTCTTATATATTTAGAACTCATTACTCCTGCTCAATTTCCCTTTGACAATGGTCAGTCCTAAAACCAGGTTCTTCCTTTCTTTTCTTTTCTTCCTAGATTAACTATGAAAATCTGCCTCTATTTCAAATACCTTTGAAGCACTCCTCGCCATCGTTGCAGCTGCAGGTACACAGGGTGCAAGTGGCGCCCTTCGTCGACATGGTTATCAAAAGGGAAACCAGGGAGTGGCCACGTGAACACTGCGAGAGGACAATGGAGCGAACCAAGAAGAATGAACCTAAGAGTATAATATGACAATTGTTGGAAAATTCCGAAAAGGGGGCGAGGTGAATGGCGGCACTAACTATATACTGTATGCTTTAGTCGCAGCACACTCCGTGCCATATGCGGTTGGCCATAAAGGAAATGAAAAAGAGATTCCCCGATAGCCCCAGGTGAAGTTCCAGGGCGGGGATAATTGCATTGGACAGTTTTGGTGGAATGATGGACTCTGTGGGTAGGTTCTGGACTGGATTAGAGCGCGGTTTTCCTCGACTGGCGCTTGGCATTTAAAGTGCCAAACTTCTACGGGCCGGAACCTCGAGGGCAGCCAGGCAGACATACATACATATTTACAGAGCCAGCCCCATCTGCCCATCTAACACTCATTTGAGCTCAAGTCCCGCTCGCGCTGGACAGAAATTCCAGGAATTTGTGCTGCTTCCACAACTGCAGCTTCACATGGCACTTGCTCTCGTCCGATTTCAGCAAATATTTGCAAATTTACGTTGACTCTGTGTGCAACCCCGAGGGGGTACAGGGGACAGCGGCAAAGGGTTGGCGAGGAGGCATTAGCGACAACTGTCGTAGAGTGGCACTTAATGAGCAGCGACTGGAGGCTCCTCTTACTGGCATTGCCACCGCTACTGTTACTGCAGTGGCCCGCATGCCAGACTAAAACCAGATGAAGCCAAGGATTAGTCGACCCTTGCGATACCCGGCACTGGATTGTGACGAAAGTATAGCCTACTACTTGGGAGGAAGCATATCTTAAAGATATATTAATATTTCAAGCTCAATCTCTCGAAGGAACAAAAGATCTCATCTTTAAAGGTAAGTAAGTTAACGAATCCCATTCCGATTCCTGTCTATCATACCTCTTTACCCTGTAGTGACCATGTGTACCGACCAGAGACCCCTGACCAGAGCAGCCAGAGAACCAGAGACAATCAAGCTGGAGTTATGCACGATGGCCATGCAATTGGCGTGGCAGCAGCTCCTCCAGCTGCAGCGGCAACAACACCAGTGGCAGTGGCAGTCGTCGCAGTGGCATCTGCACCCGACAAAATCTATCTTACGGATGCGGCGGACGCCAGTTTCGTTTTGTTTTGCTTCGTTTCATTTCGTTTCGTTTCGTTTCGTGACTATTTTGCAACAGATTCCTCCTTCTGGTTGTTGTTTAGCCGTTTGCAGTAATTTGACTTGATTTGTTAAAGCTGACACGCGGGGCTATATATAAATACTATAAGCACTAAGAAGGGTTGATCAAGGCCACTGCACTGGCGGCAATTATGTGAATATGAAAGGAGTTTCCTTTAGGGAATAAGGATTATGAAAGAAGGTTAATTTTAAGCGCCACTTATGACATTTTCAGTGCTTAAAGTTGCATCAACGTATCGTTAAACCCATCAAAGGAATACCTGAGTTGTCGTTTTTATTATCAAACAAATGGATTTAATCTCCTTGCATAAATTAAGCCCTTTAAATAACTGGAAATTGTTACATAAACATCCAGGAAAACTGCAGCACAAAATTCTAGGTTAATATGTTAAAGAAATACACTGCCATATATCGTAAAATATACATAAATTCCCCAACAAAAATCAAGCAAATCAATTGCGAATCAATAAATATTAATTATAACGTTTGTGCATTTTAATCACATTTTATTTATTGACCTTTAATAATTGCTTTTTGTATATGTGCCTGTGATTAATCCTTTTTCAAACCAAAATTAATTCAATGTCCTTGCTGCAAAATATTAATACAATTACGCTGCAGAAATACTTCGGCATTAATAATATCAATATCAACCGCACCTTCGACAGAGATTAACCCATTAATAATTCCATAGTGAATTATGGCCTCGATTAATCCCCGTTCGAGTCGAATTTGGCTCAGTGTACGCCCCGTTACTGCATAGATGACGCTGGCGCAGAGATGACAAATGTGCCGCTGCCATGTAATCGCATTAAACGTTCCACGATATTGCAACCCCCCGCCTGGTGGCCGACTCTGGATTGTGCCCGTTGCATATGTTGCGCTCATTAAATTGGTATTTATAATGGCCATGGCTAAATCGCCGCCCATTTGGCCACGCCCCGCGCTTAGTGTGGGGTATTACGAGTGCGCCACCATGGGTATTACGTGTGTGCAATGCTGCCGCCTTGCGGGATGACTACAATGTGGATGATGATGATGATGGCAATCATCATAATTTTTCGGCAGCACAAAAAGCGCAATCCTAGAGAGATAGAGGAGGGGTCCAGCGGGACTAAGAGATAGAAATTGGTCCAACGAGCCTGCAATTGACAATCTACACAATCGACAGCGTCTAGGCAAATTGCGAAATTAATTAAATTTTAGCACAACTTTCGAACGGTACAAAAACTCTGTGGCAGCGGCTGCTGCTGCTCCTGCTCTTGCTCCTGCTCCTGGCCCCCGTTCCGAGCTGTTGGTATTTTTCAATGCGTTGATTGCCGCTCTGCGGTCGCTGTGGTCGCTGCTGGTCGGTGGAAAAAAGGGGTAACAACCCAGGGGGACGGGCAAGGGGGAAAAAAAAGGCAAAAGCAATAGCAAAAGCCAAAGCCAAAGCCGATGAAACCCAAGCCGGGCGGGCGGCTTGGGCTCCACGTTTTAACATTTCTCGTACATGCAAGTGACAAGGCAATATCCGTCACGCAAACAACAACGACGACGACGACGACGACGAACAACATACAACAACCGCCAACCAACAGCAGCAGCAACACCCTGACCAGCAGCAGCACCAGCAACATCAACAACAACAACAATGGTACAATGGTAAGAATCCGTTCCACCTGAAGAGCTAATTGTCTCCAAAAAGGGTTATGACACGGGGATTTGTAAGGCAAGCCCATAATGAATGGGCGACTTTTTCTAAAAGGATCTCCAGAAGGAGCGGAAAATAACCACAGAAATGTCTGAATGAATATGGCTTGCATAATTGAATACTACATAGGGGTTCCAAAGAACATTATGTGTGGGTTTTATTTTGTGTGGGAAAAAGGCACAAACAATGTCTTCAAAGAAATGCATTCATTATAGAAAGATATCAAAGTAGGTTACTTTATCAACACTGAATTAGTCTTATATTTAGGTCATAAGACCTACCTATGCTTAGTGAATAAATATTAAAATAAGAAATACTTTTAAACAATAACAAATAATAACCTGAACTTTACATTTCATAAGAGGTTTTCTGTTAAAGTTCTTGGAGAACCCTTCAACAAAAGGTCATACCGCATACACAGACATTCTACCTCCTTATTCTATACAACTTGCAAATATTAAATATTATATATAAAATTACAAATATTTTCCAAAGAATAACAAACCACAGTTCTTACTTACTTTCTAATAAAAGGTTCTCTAAGAACGTTCCTAGAAAAGTCTTAATATAAAAATGAAACATCAAAGAACAGAACCCACCCCACACAAGGACATCCTCCATAATCTACAAAATCTTTTAATCTATATTGATTTTGCCAAAGCACATCATTCAGTCCATAAAATCTACTCCCATTACTTTGGTAATAATATTCTCCTTAGCAACATGTGTTGCCCCATAAAACGTTCTCCATATCTCATCTTGCAATTATCCGAGCGAGTCCATAAACAAACTCCGTGCATAGATCAACTCAACACATAATCAACAACTGGCTGCGGACACCAAGGATTGCCTCATAATCTGGCATAATATCTGGCACAGCGATTACCGAAAATGACATTCGATAAGTAATTTCCACCATCTGGACAGTGTATGTTTGGTCACTATATACGAGTATTCATATATGTAAATGCGATGTGAATGGCCGGCGATCAAGCCCCGAAAATTATTGGCCATTAAATCGGCAATAGTGTCCACTGTGCCACGAGGGGGTTTGCGGGAATGGAAATGGAGAGAATGGGTCCTGATGGTGTCCACCACGGACTCTCTCTGGCTTTGGCAAAAAATTATTATTCATCGCTTGTACAACGACGATGACGACGCTGCCTCGGTCGGCGTCTCCGTCGCAGTCGCTGTCGGCGCACGAGTTAATTACGGTCCATTAGACTGCACAAGGGGTGTTTATTACCACATCAGTGGGCGCCGCCGCCAACGCCATCAGCCATCATATGGCCAGGACATCAGTGGAAGCGAGCGAGCGAGCAAGCAGGCGAGAGCCACTTGCGGTGGCTAGAAACTAGAAATTGTTGAGCGCTTCAAATCGCTGGACATGAAATCAGTTAGAAAATCTGCTTTGACATGGAAATTCCTCCGGTGCACAAAGCCCCTCCTACTCAACAACCCCCCTCTGGAGGAATCAACTGACAGGCCATGTCCTGTGCCTTGGCTGATCCTGGCACGGCAAGAAATTTATGGGAAATTATGGTAAACTTAATGGTAAACTTAATGGCTGTCAGGTGCATAAGTTATACATTGTACAATATGTGGGAAAAGCATGGAAAATAGTTATTAGATCGTAAAAAAGGGAACAAAATCTGCAAATTAGTACTGAAGAGAGATTTATATAGATTAAATCCACGGACTACAAATCTTTAGAAAAAACATTCATAACTCATAGGACACCCGTGACACCTGAGAACAAAACGTGTTTCCGGGTCAACTGAATTATTTGATTATTTGTGGAAAAACTGTAAATAGAATCCTGTTTTTGTGTGTGTCCTTTCATGGGCTTTATTTCCTCTGACTCCTGTGACAGGTTCGACGCACTTTTGTTGCTTGTATCCTACTTGTTTTTTGCCTGCGTTTTTAATTAGGACGCAGGCGCTGAACAACAACAGCAACGGAGCACTGGGGAGTTGCGAAGGGAAATTGGACAAAGGTTAGTGGCAGCAATCAGAGTTGGCATTGTGTGTGTTGCCCTGTCTCCCTCTATGACTCACTCCCTCTCTCTTTCGCTCGCTCTGCATCTGTCCCGCTTGCTCTGGTGGGGCCATTGCTGGCGACAAAATTTATTAAAATATTACGCAAGGTTGGGCAGTCAGTCATGGGTTGCTGCCCCGTTGTTCTTGTTCTTGTTGTTGTTGTTGCTGTTGCCCCGCACAGCAGAAAAGTTTTTCTCGCTTTTCCCCCCCGAGGAAGCGTGGGGCGGAAAAGCGAGGGGCGCAGGGGGCAAGGGAGGGGTGGAAAATATTTTCAACAAATTTAGAAGAGCGGAAATTGCAAAGCATTCAAAGCGAGTTGAGTCGCAGAAGTCGAGTTATTTGTGCAAGGAAAAACTTTTTCCTTCAGAGTTAGAATGCGAATTTGTGGGTGGCATCCATGGGTGGCTTTTCCTCCATATTTTTTTGTTGTTTGCTCTTTTGTGGCGGGTATTATTATTGTGATGAGGTGTTTTGTAACGCAAATATATATAAGATAGGTTTCTTCTAAAAATATATATATTTTTGATGGCTTTTTCTTGAGTCGGAATAACTTAAGTTTTTTATAGCAATTACTTTAGGAATGTTTCCTTAATAAATTTAGAATTCTAAGGTTTTTAGATTTATTTAACTTTTGAAGTCGGTGTGACTATACTCAAATTCCAGAAAATGTCTACAAATTAACACAGATAGTTTTCGCGTTTAAGGAACACTTTAATTCGTGAAATTTTTACATAATACATAGTGTCATAGCTACATAATAAAGGTTTTGCAACAGTGCTCCATTTTAGATTAAATGTTGATGAGCTTTTGAGATAAAGGTAGATACTTATTAGAGATCTGATTAGTATTAATTCTGAAAAATTCAAATTTATTCTTTGCTCTTCCTGAAATTTATTATGATATTTACAAGGGTATCTCTAGCTTCGACCTGTGAAATTAGCCTTTTCATCTCCTCGTTCTTTTCGGGTGGCTGGGTGAGTTGAGTTAAGTTGGTTTTAGTATTGCAGCGTCGACACAAAAAATATAAAGTTCGCGTTGTTTACATAACAAAGGCCAGCGAAAGGGGGAGGGGCTGAAAACGGGCGGGGAAAGGACGCTGAAAAGGAGTCGGAAGCCGGGGGGTGGCCTGTCAATTTGTGCATTGGAATTCAACAACAACAAGACTGCGATTCGGGCGGGCAGCAACACACATAAATTGAAGTTTTATTGTTGCTGCCGGGGCCATAAACAAAGTAATTAAATGCAAAAGCCAGGCAGCCAGACAACAACAACGGCCAATGCAATTAAACAGTTGAAGAAAATGATTCTTTTCGGATCGCCGTGCCCCCTTATGCTATCCGCTATCTGCTTTATTTCACCATGTGCCAAGTCAGGCAACAAAAATCCACTCGCCAAAAAGGAGAGCAGAATATAAAACAAAGGCAGGGAAAAAAATCTGCAACAAAAATTTGCAAATAAACAGACAGCAGCGATGCCGACTTCGTTGCTAATTGAAGCAGCTGCGAACGTTGACCGCTCAGACTCTATATGGATGTACCGACCCCACTTGATGAATAGTACGCGATGTACGATGATCATCAGACTCCTCCTCTGCTTAATTGGCAACAAGTGACAAGACTTGTCTCCCTCTCCGCCAGCTCTTCTCGGAGCTCAAAAATACATGTTTGCCCAAGATGTGGGCAGGTGTGAAGATTTTTGTTAAACAAACCAACTAAAAACACAAAAACAAAAGACCAGGGAAAAAATGTTAAATGGTTAAACGCTAATGGAAATGGCGTCTAATTGCTTTGAGGGAAGTGTTGTTGTATTCACAACTTTGTCGGCTAAGTATTCCTTCCATAAATCCAAGTGTGGGCAGAAGGCACCGAAGTGACTCCGCCGAGACAGACGGGCGAGTGTGAGACAATGTTTAGCATGGCATAATTATCCGCTACTCTCGGGAAGTGTATGGAGGTATAGGGTGTGGGAATCCCCTAAAAAAAAAGAATTAAAAACACAGGGAGACGGAGAGTTGCACAGCAACATTGAGGCAAATTACCGGACAAAGTCATTTAACCACGGCCAAAGCGAAAGAAATTCCCAGGAAAAATGTCTGCAATAAGTGCAGTACTCTTGGAAAAATTAAATGAAGTCATGAGTGAACAATTTGAATAATGATTCAGAATGTAGGGAAATGTAGCTATAACTTTAGAAGGAATGTTTCCTCAAAGCAGGAAATAGTTTAAGGGAATAAGGGTAAGGATCTTGTAGCTCAAAAAGTCTGAAAACAATATTTAATATTCAGAGCAATAAGTCCCACTCAAAAGCTTACTCTTTACCACTCAAAAGACTGCCAAATTATTCAATAAAATCAAAATAATTTTAATCTGAAGAACCCATCCATCAAATGTCTTAAATTGGGTCAATCAAATGGGGTCAGAATATGGAAAACCTTATCTATAATTACACTGTTCTCTCCATATGTTCATTTCGACTCACACTTTGCTAGAAGGAACTCTGCTGGTTACTTCAAGCCCTCCAGTTTATGGGCACTTTCTTCAACATACCTGGAAATAAATAAAGAAGAATCAACATTTTAGTATTGCGTATAATCTCGGTTATAAATCATGCGGAAAATTCAACAATTTTCATACAGGCATATCTCTTAAGTGAAATCATTTCGCCAGGCCTCCTCCTCCCCCCGAGTAAGTTTAATTTATGTGGCAGCTTTAGTATGAGCATTTAATCTCTCTCTCTCTTGCTCTCTTCGGATTATATAGTGGATATTCCTGCCACAAGTCAGCCGCACTCTAAGCACTGCCGAGTTGAAGTTGCAACAGCATCGGAGCCGGGTTAAAAATAAGGAAAACAGAAGGCAGGGAATATGCTTAGCTTTTCAATTCCGCTTATTTCACTCGCCCGCCGCTGATTGAGTTCCTGCTGAAGGCTGCGGGACCTGGGACCAGAGTGTACGAGGTAATGGCAACAGATAAATATAACGAACCCGACTTCCCGGAATGATTTAAATGCAAAGTGTACATTTTAACACGCGGCCTGTGCCTCCTACTCCGTCGCCCCTACGCCTCCTGGTTGACGTACAACGCCACCTCCTCCTCTGCTACCACTCCACCTCTTTTTCGCTTCACTTTCCCCACTGGGCCCCTCTCGCTGAGTCCCCCTCGAAGACATTGCCGCAAATGAAGCAATTGCACACACAACCAGCCAACAAGCATGAAATGCTCATGGAAAATATTAAAGAAGATTCTAAAGAAGAGGGGATGCTCTTATTCATGAGGGTTTTGTATTAAAAAGCATAAAAAAATACGAAATTTGTTGAACGAAAAACATTACCTATGAGATGTCTTAAATACCTTGCTTAATATATTTATTTGAATTTTTTCTAGCTTTTTATTTGGGTTATTCTGAACGCTTTAGTAATTAATGATCTTCCCTAGATATATGTAAATAATTTATTTTAAGTTCGGTTTGACCTTAAACCAATTAAATATGTATAAAAAGAGTTGGTTTTGACCTTATTAACAATTAAAATTCATATGAGTAGCTACAAGTTATACATATGTTATATACCCTGCTTAAATTTGGTTATTTATGTTTGTAATATATACTTTCAAAGAGTATTTTGTCATAAATTATGATTAATTAACACTAAAAGACTTCTTTAAAGCAGATGCTGCGTTTGTTTTCACACAAAATCTGATTTAATAACTTCATTAATTAAGTTGTTTTGTTTAGAGAAGAAGTTTATCAACAAATTAATAAGAAGAAAATTGGTAGATAATTAGAATCGTCCTATTCACATATATAATGCTTCCTTTAGATTAAAGAAAAATAATGTCTGTAGACCCACAAAGACCAACTTAAACAGTGGTTAGTCTTACAACTTGAAATCCTCTTTAGAAGGATCAAGGGAGTGGCTTTGGGAGAAGGCCAGGCAATAGGAGAAAGAGTAATCCCTTGGTGGATTTGCCGGATGGCTGGATCGCTCTGGCAGATGAGGCTGACTCTGATGATGGTGGCGTCAGTCGTCAGGGCTATAGTTGCAGCTATGCCAATGTTAAAGCCGATGCAAGGCAACGCGACGCGAGGCGACGCCACAGCGGCAAATGCAACACAGCGACAGGCGCAACAACAAAACATAAATTCCAATGAAATAAGTTGATTTATGCTGCTGCGCGCGCCGTGAGCTGACAGCCCCAGAACTCCAAACAGCCAGGGCCCCCAGAACCGAAACCAGCACCACCACCATCTCTCCCGCTCCTCCTGCTCCACCTCGCCCGGAAAGGGGAATGAGCAGCAGCGGCAGCGGCACGAGGTGAAGTCGGGCGATCATCATCTGGTCTTGGGGGTCGGACAGGGGCAGGCACTACCAGCAGCAGCACCAGCTCGCCTCATATGCCATATTTTTCATATACACGACGATATATACTATCTTGAGGAGCATTTCTCTTCTGCCCCGAACTCCCTTAACCCCTTGGCCACTCACTACACTACATCTGCTGACGTGCGGCATGCAAGAGTCAAAAATAACTAAAAAATGGAAAATGAATTTCCGCGCGAGGCGAGGCATTTGGAGGCGTGGCACTTGGCGTTGATTGAATTATATTTTGTGCACCGGATAGCATAAAAACCGAATGTGCGCCTACAATTTTCCTCTTGTTCTTGTTTTTTGTTGCCTTTTCACAATCAAAAAGCTTAAGCAAGTTTATTTCATGAGTTGTTTTTTTGGTCTAGAGATGGAAAAAATAGTGTCACGATATTATTTATGTTAATTCAGTCAGGCACATCATTTATTATGTATTTGTGGTAATTTCTGCAAATTGCAAAGTAGTTTTAAAGGAAGGAAAAACCATAATTTGTATAACTATAAGAATGTAATAATAACAGCATTTAAATCGAGATTTTTAAAACTTAATTTAGACTCTATTCATTACTATTTTCTTAGCAAATTTTCTTAGAAATTCCTTCTCAGATTCCTTAATTTCCCCCATTTTCCTCCCACTATTTCCATTATTCTCTCATCTCTAGAAATCTTTCCCCCTCTAACCCACGCCATGTTTTTAGGGCCTTTAATTTTATGAGCTTTTAACCCAAAACACAAACATAAGAACAAGAACAAGAACAGTACCGAAGGGAGGCAAAACCAGCCTGCAAGTGTAAATCATGAAAATTATAAGCCATTTTAATTAGCTGCCGCTGCTGGCTTTCCTTTCGACCCATCTCAGCATCATCAGAAACACATTTCCCGCCGCATGTTGTGAAATATGTTTGATAAATTCGCCTCATCTTGGCTATGCTGCTGAAAGCTATTTCCCTCCTCCACCTCCTCTGCTCTGTTATTATCTCGAGAAACAGAAGTCCCGTCCAGACGTAGACGAGGCTAATTTCGGTGGGGCCCAGGCCAGGGGTCAAATAATGCATTTTCCTCATTAGACTGTCTCGGTCTTTGATGTTTCTCCTACATTTAACGTATACACATACATATATTCCCCTGCCACGCATTTTCATTTTGATTTCAAGTGATTTGCATTTTCCATCCATGACCCAAAGTTTCATCTGAGTTTCTGCACAGGGAAAAACTAGATCATAAAGATTTACAGGGTTTTTAAGCTAATTTTGTTGGGGTTGGGAACTTTATAGACTTAAATTTGTTTCCGAATTTTTTCTGCGAACCAAAATATAGAATTTTTTTAATAAAATAATAAAAATAACCCTCGGGAATTCATTTGATGGTAAATATGTGAAACAAGTCTCATACAACATCCATAAAAATTGACAATTGCTTTGGAAAGACATATAAAATTTGCTTAGTAACATTAAATATGTTATTAAATATTTTCCTCATTATTTTTGAGATCATAACACCTCAGACTCAAATTCTTAATGGAAAAACTAGTAAATAATGACTCATTTAACTGTTCTGTCCCCCAAGAAAGCCTTGGTTTCTTTAGCCAATCTTTGAGGTTGTTCTTGGAGGCCGCTTCATAAATTCATTGCCGACCATCAAATTGCCATTCATGTCGCGTACTGTGCGCATGGGCAGCAGGTTGAGAGGAGAAGAGCCCCCACCCCCTCTGCCGGGGGCTAAATGAAAGGTGAGGCGGCAGTTCTTCTTTCTTCCTCCGACTCTGTCGCTGCCTTGTCGCTTTCAGAGCCGTGTGGCGTGCACCTGCGCGATAAGATAAGGCCGGGCCAGGTGTGAGGGGGATACCGGCCATCTTGCGGTGGCATGCGGCTTGTAAGTAGCCTGCCTTTGTCTCTCCGGCTCAATGCTGTTTAACGTTGTTATTGTCTGCCCCTGGAAAATCTAAGGAAAGTGATGGAAAAGGGGAGCACTCTTCGCTGCTGGTGGTGGGTAGGTGGGTGTTGCATTGTTGCTTCTCGGAAATGTTCGCCAAGGGAATTGTGTGTGTTTTTGTGTACAGAACAAAAATTGGGGAATTGAGTCAAGTCCAAGTCTGAGAAAAGTTGCCCAAAATGAAAAGGATGAATTTGCCCAGAGCAAACGAAGGGGAAGCATAGGGCAGACAAAGCAGGCTTCTCAGAATGAGGGAAAGGCAAAGAAACGGCTACAATAGGAACAAGAGTTTCCCAAGCAAATTTCCCTCGGATGCTGTCGTCTCTGGGCATTGCCAAGAAATCAGTCAGAAAGTTTTCTGGGGTGGTGGAGAGGAAAGAACGGAAATTAATTTTTGAGTTTGCCCGCTTACACAAAAATATTCCTCAGTCCATAGTCCAAATTCGATTGATAATTCCCTCTCTCAATCAATTGATTCCTCCTCCTCCTTTCACCCCAAACGACGTTGAGTTCCAAAAATATATATATCGCAGTCTAAACTATATTTAGTGCTCACTTTCTGATCGGATAAAGGTAATTGAACCTTCACCGCACAAAGTAAATGGGTTCTGACGCCATAAATACCAACTCGTCCCCTTACTTTTTTTTTGGTTTGAACTTGGGTCTACTTCAATTAACATATTTTTCCATATTCCCATTTCCCTGCGCATTCCCATTCGCAGTCGTAACCCTTCGCACTCGGGGGGCAAGTGACCCACAAAAAGAAAAAAAATGAGAACCCTTTGAAAAGAATTACCAAAACAAAGGTGAACCAAATAATCCAATGAGGAAAATCTAACTAGGCCACAACGAAGATTTCAGACCCTTTAGCTGTTTGGAAAATCCATTCTGGCAATGAAGTCATTCAAGATTTGTGTTTATTATTATGCTGAATGAAATATCTTTTTATATTTTATCATAACTCAACTAATACGCCTCACAACATCAAATGGGACAGGCTGTCACAATTATGACAGCCATTCAAATAAATTCCGAGCACGGGGAAATAATATTATTGGAATGAAAAAAATGTGTGGTTTCAAAACAGATGAAATTAAATATAAATTTGGTGGCGAGGAAAATAAATAGGAAATATTTTTGCGGATGGAATATGTATTTATTTATATATAATATATTTTAAATATATTTTATATAAATTCAAATATATAGAATTTTGTGAACAAAATTCAGTCCCGACTCTGTCTACTATTTAAACACTCGTTTTCCACACTAAATAATTAATTTAGAAGACTTAAAGCTACCGAGAAAGAAAGCAAACTTTCAAGAGTTAAAGCTTTAAAAATAATTAAGTAAAATAGCTTCTTGACATTCCACAATTACCATAAAAACCTTTCAAACCTAATGCTAGCATGTTGGTAATTATTCAGACAACTTTATTCTAATGCCAGCTGTGGCTCTATGTGCCCATCCAAAAGGTTCCCATGCAAGGTGCACTTTTCCCATTACTCAGCGCTTTTCCCAGGAAAATGTTAAGGGCGGCGGCTGGGGTGGTTAGATGAAAGCCCAAATACATTTTCAATCACAGTCGTTGACTGCGATGACTGCAATGACGACGTCGACGACGAGGATGATGATGATGACGAGAGGACTCCGCCTTAATGTTTTAATTTTTGAGCCATTAACAGCTGCATATTTAACAATCTGAGTCGGGCATATGCCCCGGCACCGCAGGAGTTGCAAGGGGGGAGAGGTGTTGCTGTTCCGGGGGGTGGTGGCAAGTACATCATTTCAACATTTGCCAACATGCATTAAACAGCAGCAGCAGCAGCGGCAGCAACAAGGAGTGGGGCCAGCGACAACTCTCGGAAACAATGCCATTAGATATATCGCGTCGGGGAACGCCCATTTTTTGCACATTTTCGGTTGCCTTCACACACTCTCATGTGTAGTAATACACAATCAAAGGATGCACACCCTCACATGCCCAGGCAGGACATTTGCAACCCTTAACCGAACTGAACATCTTACCCCCGAAAAGCGTTATTCAGCGCCGCTTCTTTCCTCCTTTCTGTTTTTTTTTTTGGGCTTACTTTTAGTGCTCATTCCGTTCCTCCCTTTCTCCGTTGGCGCAGCAAAAATTAAAAGCATTAAAAATGCCCAGAGAGGGGAGTTCGGGATATAGATTGGATGAGATGGGCTGGGCTGTTGCACGGAGGACGAGGAGGAGCAGGAGCAGAAGCAGGAGGACGTTCCCCGCCGGCGGCTGAGGTGTTGCGATTGCAATAACCTTGCCCGAAAGAAGGCGGCAGAAATTGAAAACCACAAAAAACACATCAACCTGGAAGGAGCAGGAGCTAGAGCAGGGAACAGCCAGGAACAGTGGAACCCCAGGGAATCCGAATGCGGTTCATTGCTCATGTTAAATTGAAGCTTTATGTCATAGCTACTTATTCGATGACGGGTTGAAATGTGATAATAAAATCAGCTTTTATTTATGCAATTCTGTTGAAAGGTTATTTTTCGGCCAAGAATATTGAAAATATCCTTGATTATAGAAGCTTTAAGTCTGCTAAGACTGAGGCCTCTTGTCCTGCATAAATTCCTTCGTCTTTCAACTTTGAGAACTGAATAAATCCCTTTTCAATATAACACCTTAAATATCATATCTGTATACCTTACAGAAACTTCCATAAATAACAATCATCTTCTACGTTTACAAGTCCCTTGATCCCCCTGATCCTGTGGCATATCCTGTGTAATTTAACTACGATCACGTGCATGTCTCTCAATTTGTAATAAAGGTTCCTGAAACCAGATACATATATACTCGTATATGCTGGTAACCCGGCAATGCATACAAATAATTAATTAAACAAATATTAATACCCGAGAAACCCTTTGGGCCTTGGCAATTTGATCCGCGATTATGGGCTTCATCCCCCGGGGGCAAGGGATTCGGCCCACTGTGCATCAGGTTCACCGCACACCACATAACGGTGGGACGTTGGCCGTCTTTCGTCATCACTCTCTCCGGCACCGTAACGACACAACAAATCGTTGTGGATTTTTATGAGTTTCCTTCGCAGATCTCCCCCTCGGCACACACACACACACTCCGTGTGTTTGCCTTGTGACAGGCAGCAAACAGATTGTTTTTATCCGTGAACCCGAAGCCAGGATGGGGTGGCTGTCTCATCCTCGACAGTCTTGATGGTGGTGGTGGTGGGTTGCAGTTGCAATTTATCCCCGACCAATTTCCATTCTATTCCTGCGCCTAGTCAACTGGCTTTAATTTAATTTAAACGACAATTCATGGCACGCACTCGCTGAAAACTCGGAAAAGTGATCTGCGTGCGGGCCCGGGGATTGAGTCGAAGTAGATGCCCTTAACCCGGCCACGCCCACATTCCGGCAGCCGCCTAATGAGACACATTTAACGGATTCCCCCGAGGGCAGGCCACAATTTTTCCAATTTCCCAACTATTATTGCAAGGCGAAGCGGAAACACATTTCATTCATTCGCTCATTCCAGGGAGAACTATGCTATAAAGTGTAAAGAGAGTCGTACAGTATTTACCCATGGGTCGAACCTATTTGCTTTTTGTACTTTTATTGCACCGGGATCTCGGAGAACCACCACCACCGGGAGAACCGGAGAAAGAGGGGACCAGACCACCAGGGGTTGGGGTAGGGTTCAACTGTTGAGTTTGAATGCTTCGTTGGCTGCGAGTTTTGCAGGCGGGTTTCGATTGAATGCATCTCAAGAGTTTTGGGAGGGGGAACGAGCCCGAAGAACCTTATCAGACTCTGAAGACCAAGTTGCAAGATAAGCCCAAGCTTTTTCCCTTCGCTTGCCCCACTAAAGCGCACAACGCACATAAATAAATTGATTTTGGGGTTCGATAAAGTGCATATAAAGTGTGTGTAACGCACATGTAAGTGAGAGGAGTGAGGCAACCCATTAATATTGCCCACGTTTCCGGTGTTTGTTTTTCGGGGCGAGAGAGGGGGATCTCTGACATTATTAAAGTTCTGAATCGAGAGTGGGGGAAGCTAATAGAGAGCTTGGGAAACTTATTTTCGATAAGCAAAGTCAACGAATAGATATAGATATGGCTGCAGATATATCCATAGAGTTCAGTGGGAATTCTAGGAGCTTTGCAAACAATTTGCTTATCGGGAGAATAAAGGATTAGTTTGTCAACAGTTTTATCGAGGGAATATAGCAGCATATGGAAAACTAATCTCCATGAGAATCGATGAGTAATAATTAAACTTATTTAAATATTTATATTTCATATCAGAGAAATAATTAGAAATGACATTAAAGTTCCTCCCAAATAAATGAAATTGGTTCAATTATAAAATTCTCATTTCCTTTAAAATTTCCTCTGAATGGCAGACTTAATTTTAAATCATTTTTAAATGAAGCCCAAATTGAAATCAATTCAAATTCTACACAAAAGCAATGCAAAGACATAATTTGATATAAGCCACCGCCATAAGACCCGATTGAGGGCCATTAGCGGGCATCCATCCATCCATCCCCAACCAGAACCCCGAGAGGAAAGTCCCCCCCAAAAAGCCTCGATTGAAAAGGAAGACTTCCCCGCATAATGGGAGAACTTTCACTTGGCTACCACCAAGCAAGAAAGATAGAATGGTTATGCCCCAAACAAAAGGAAATTCTACTCGAATGCCCCCGCTTGGAAAATCTTGTGACAAATTTATGTGAGCTTTGAATTTTATAATTGTGTAAATAAACAACTATTAGCGGCACCGAAATGCGACATAATTGTCCGGTAATCCTAACTAATGAACCGACACAGAAGATGAACATGAAAAATGGAAAATGTGATGGCGATGGGAATGGGAATGTAAATGCAGATCAGACGCAGAGACCAGACTCAGACCCAGCAGACCACCAGGTGTCACCGTCTCACGGTTTTGTATTGTTGTCTTCTGCTGAGCAACAAAAAAAGCCCGAAATCAAATCAACAAGAAATAAATAGAAACATTTTTGTGGCCCTTGCTGGAAAAACTAAACCGAGCCAAGACGAACCGAGTCGAAAATTAAAATGCAAATGCAAACAAGGCCATTAAATTGAAAATATTTAATTAAAACGATGCGACACATTTTGGGAAATGAGCCGGAGGGAGGGAGTAGCTTTGGCCTGAGAAAAGCTGGACTTTCCTTTCGACGTGGGTTGGTGCCACAGACTCTCTAGTCTCCAGTGTTTGGTGTCTTGAACTGTTTGCGGCTCAAATATTTGGCTTAAAGAAAAATAAGCAGCAGCAGCACCAGCCCGGGCAGACGCAGAGAGAGAGAAAAACATTGGAAAACTACAGCAGACAGCGCCTTTTATTGGTTTGTTCGTGAGTTTGTGTGTAGGCTTCAAATGATGAGATGGAGACAACGATGGCGACAATGTGACAACCACAACAATGACAGGCTACATCGGGCGGGGGGAAAGAGAGTAATGTCCGAGGGAGCGCTTTTCAATCGAAAAGGGAATACCCTAAGTGCCCACAGGAA
The DNA here is from genome assembly GCA_018904565.1 of Drosophila tsacasi. NCBI lineage: Eukaryota > Metazoa > Arthropoda > Insecta > Diptera > Drosophilidae > Drosophila > Drosophila tsacasi. Next base: position 20,138 of record JAEIHY010016752.1, on the reverse strand, counting down.
TGGCAAGGATCCTAATGGCGTATGCCACTTGAAAGGCTTTTTCTAAATGCCTCTCTAAATGTCTCATTTTTGTGTCTGAAATGCAATTATGTTGCCCATTTATTTGACTTTCTTTTGTCTAACATTCAACTTGATGTCAATTTGGCTTCACTTATGTACGAATTATTTAAATTTATCAATCTCTTTGAAGTGCAGCCTGGGGAGTAAAACATGTTTTAAATTTCCGAGAAGACAAGAATTCGGTTTGGTGTCGAATAAATAAATAATATAAGGCCTCAATAAATATTTATATTTTCTTGTTAAATTTAAATTTAATTGCCTTGGCCTCGTGTCGAATGGATCAACGTTTGTAAATATTAAAGTTGAACAACTTTTGAGTCTAAATTTGTGTTTTAATCATTGAAGGCTGGGTTCTTTGATCCAACGGAAATTCTTCCCACACAAAGACAGGGCATACCCCATTTAATGTGGGGTAGAGGAGCCCAGGGTATTTATGTATAATGAGGAGTCGGCGCAGATTTTATTGCAGCATCACGTCTACGTCAACGTTGTCTACCGGATGCCTGCAATATATCAAATGGGAGTCGACTCTCAAAGTGGCCATTGCCTCTGTCTCTTTCTCTTGCTGTCTGTCTGTCTCTCTTGCTCTGTGTTTTGTCTGGCATGGCTCTGCTCGGCTCACTTTTAATAATTCCGCCCCGAGGGACCGTCAACGGATGGTCACCTACACACAACAACAATCGGAATGACAAACTATAACAATAGGAATATACTCCAGGCAATCCAATTGCATTGCCCATCGTCTGAGTGTCCCGTGAACCCCCGCAAGCAGTCGTCTCCCGTCATTTGTGTGCAGCGAGGCATAGAAATTCCGAGCTCGAGTCCGAGTCTGAGTCGGAGTCCGTCTCCCCTGCTTGAATTCAGTGTCCAAGCTTTGCCGTTAATTATGGGAAGATTTCCCATTGTACAAATGAGTTGGAAGAACAACTTTTGTCAGGCCTAATGATGGGCAAAGAACCGTGCTGAAAGGGAATGTCGCGTCTGGTTAGCTTCCAAAATTTATACCCCCCAAAGCCGGAAGAATGCAAATGGTGGGGAGAAAAGAGAAACTAAATTGGTTTATTACATTCTTTCATTAGGAACGGAGGAGAGCTGCCGTCTGTCGTTTGTCGACAGTCGTCCGAAATCAACGGACAATCAAATAAAGTTTAAATACATATTTTTATTTCATTACACACTTGAAAGTCTAAGCCCCGAAACGAACCGTGTCTCGAGAGCCGGGAATTGTGATGACGATGATGATTGGAGCTGACGACGACCGCGACGGCTACGATGATGATGATGATGATGCTGATGCTGCGAGTATCTGGCGGATGCGATGCCAAGAGTGCCAAGTGCTAACGATTTGGCAATGGCCGGAGACATTGTCCCTCGTCTGTCCGCGATCCGAGTGCGGTGTCCCTAACCCAACGTGGCTAAATGTTTTTGCAGCTTTTGGATTTCTAGGGATGGTGGCGTGAGCGTGGGAATGGGCACTCCCCATTCCCACTCCCACTAAACGTATATATAATATATGGGGTAATCCCCCCTCATAAATCATAACTTAGCCCAGTTTATTATCCCAATAAACTTGTCAAATAATTCACCAAGCGCGAGCGAACGGGCTTTACAAAAAACAAATTAAATATGCAAATAGTTTGACATATTTTATATTTGCTTTTAATTTCCACACAACCAACACACACACTCCACAAAATTCCTCAAAAAAGTATCTCTCTCTCTCCTTGCTCTGATTTTGTTCCCCTTGTTCCCCCAATCCCTTGGCTTTATCTTTGTCGGGCCGATTAATTGTCGTTATAAATAAGCATTAACTGGTGTGGCAACACAAATAAATTTCAATTTGTGGAGAACGTGATTCGGAGGTGGGGTGTGGGGCCATCGACAGCCGAGAAGAGAAAGGGAATCTTAAGGATGACCAAGTCACGTGCGCATCTCTAGGAGCTGGCCGCGAATTGTGGCCGGTTACAGGTTTCGTGGCCTTTTCTTTTATTTTTAATACCCTTCTTATTGAGAGGGTCTAAAGAAAAGGGAAACTTATTGACAAAGTATGTATCTATTTATTTATAGTAGTTTAAAGTTTCTGTTATAAGCACAGCTTTGTTTAAATCTCTTTCTCTCCTACTTAATAACTTGATACTTATATTATTATATTAAAGAATCTATCATGTACTTTAACTTAAAGAGCATCTAACGATAGACTTCCTGAAGCCAGTTAACTGCCTTGTCTGTTTCTTATTTTATTTTTTGGCTTGGATTTTTGTTGGCTTGACTTTGGCTGACCAAAGGCATCAGACTCTTGGCTAAAAATCCAGCTTCAGCCTCAGCTTCAGCTTCAGCAGAGACTCGGGGAACGTCGAACGAACCAACGAACGATTGGCATGCCAAGTGGAGCTGCTGGGAGGGGATTTCAAGGGGAGCTGGGGAGTACTAGCCTCTGACATCGACCGACACTCCACGCTGAATTGCGAATGGAGCGTTGCCTACATTGTAACTTGTTGTAGCTCCAGCCTCGTACACTGTTAGTATAAATTCTCGCCTTTCATTTTGGCGAGTAGTCACGATTTATGCGAAATCATTATAGGCAAGTATTTCTTTTTCATTTTACGACGTTTTATCTGCAGGAAGAAGACACTACACAATATATATACACATTTATTTATATATATAGAGAGAGAGGGAGACAGAGCGTACACTATAATTGCAGTCGAATCAATTAAATACATAGATTGCAGCATGTCGATAAGACATTAACCTTCCCTCGCTGATCGCTCTTTCTCCTGCCACAAGTATACCCTTCTCTTCTGGTTGCTCCTCCTTCCTGGTCCCCAGTTCCCGGTCTCCTTTTTTTTCTTAACTCAATCTTATTAGTTGTGACTTGAGCTTTTTGTTTTCGGTTTTCTTTGCCTTTTTCGCCTTTTTTATCTTGGCTTTTTTCCTACAAAATGGCAGGTCATTTCACTTAGTCAAAAGTGAGGTTACAGCGAAAGGCGAGGGTGGAAGCGACAGCTCTTTGGGCAAGAGAATTTATGAAGACATGAAATGACTTTGATGTTTTTGCTGTTGCAACTATGCGAAGATGTTGCCTGCTGCTCCTCCACCGACCATGACTTGCCAGGGAAATTTTTTGCATTTTTGTAATTGACAAAATGGGAAGCAATGGAAGCAAAGGGTGGTGGATGGACGGTTCCTACTGCTGCTCCCCTCCCCAAGTTTGCTCCTAATCAAATCTGCTGAGGAGACATTTGTATAATTTGAATGTCTAGTCACTGTAATTTCCAACCAAACAACCACAATTTCTAGCAATTCAATTAAAGTCGTTTAACTGTGGGAACTTCTTTAGCTATAACTTCTACTGCTTCTGTATCTGTATCCGAATCTTGTCTTTAAGCGGCCCAATTAATTGGCTGCGTAGTTGAAATTCCCTGCGATAAAGAGCGATTAATTGGAGCAACGCTTCCTGCTGGCCGTCCAACTTCTTCTTACACCTGCCGCAGTTTCCAAGACTTTCACTACGCACGGCTAACCCTAATTCCCCCAAGAAAGCCCCAAAAAGACACACAACGCGTAAGAGAGAGAGAAACACAAACAAAACACTTGGCACCCAGCGGGTTAAGGAGGGGCCCAGCCATCGGAGTGTGTAATCAACACTTTTATGTGATCCCCAATCCAATTCACAACTAATTACCAAAGCATCGATGGAATAGGAATCCGAATTGGAATCGGAATCGAATCGAGCCTAGGAATGGGCATGAAAATGTGGTAGGAATTGCTGGATTGGAAATGGAAATGGAAATGTAAATGGAAATGGAATTGGGCGGCTCTCGCAATTAACGCTGGCATTAAAAGGCAGCCCAATGATTCCGATTCGATTTATTTATTACATCGATCTGAAACTCTTCTTTTCTGCTGCTACTTCTACTCGATGGTGCCCCTTGCAGTTTGTTTAAACAAAATCAATCTAAATCGATTGCACTAGATTCGGGGGAAAATAAAGACGTAAATCAATGGCCAGACGGAGGGTCAGAACCAGAGATTAAAGGCCCTTGGTCGAGGCGATAACAAAGTGGTTTGTCCGCTGGAAATTAAAGCAAACTGCGCCAAGAGTGGAGGTGCGGCGGCACCGCGGGCAATGCCACCAAAAGCGGCAAGATTGTATGTACAGTAAGTGCAGCAAGTGAGGGTATTTAAAGGTATATAAGGTAGGAGTTGTTGGGTTTTATTTAAGGATATTTGGTTGTTAAAATATCTTGGTTCCCATTTAATAAACTAAATCTAATAATCTAATAAATGCATCTACATATCTAAACTAAAAATAGTATCTTTTAAAATGATTATGATATTAAGATACCCATATTTCTCACAATTACTGATGCAATACCTTAAATTCTATCAAATATTCAATACCAAATCCTACAATACACCCAAGTAAAATGCCGACAAACGTGTGCCGAAGAAATTAAACGAAATGGTGAGCTGTTAGCTTAAATAACAAAGTTTATTGAGAGGTAAACAAACAAGAAGTTGAGGAGTATATTTCAATAAGGTAATAATTCTCCGCCGTTGCCCCGCATTCCTTGTGCTTTTCCAAAAATGCCAAAGTTAATGTCAATAGCGACTTTCTTCCCCTCAGAGGATATGCGTTAGTCGTTGCTCCCTCGCCAAGTGACACTTCCCCGCCCACGTTCAAGTGTTTATTTACACTTGTCTTATGTCTTATTTCTTGTTTTGTGTCCCTGCTCCGCATTTGGCGTCTTCGGCGTGTTTTCTTCGATGTTTTTCGGCTTTCTTGGTGTATTTTTTTTTAAGTAAGCGATTAGTGGCGGGAGACAATGAAAATTTGTCACTTGACAAAGCAAAAACAAAACGATTTCCATTTGCTCGACGACAAATGAGACATAAGGCAGGCATAAGTGGACTCCAATCCAGCTCCTCCTCCTCCTCGAACCGGCTCGGTCCCCTCTTAAATGCCAATGTATTGGAAGTAACAGCCGAATCAACAAAACAATCGTCTCGATGGAATGGATGGATGGTCGGTCGCCTCGGAGGCGCACCCGCCCGCACCCAAGCACACACTCGTCGATGATTGTTATTAGTACATTTGCTGTGTGTGGAGTATATCTAATTTGCCATTGATGTGTGCATTAAGTTTGTACTGGGCGGCATAGGAATTGTCGTAAAACATTAGTGTCCCCCGAGATTAGAGAGAAAAGATAGACGGAGATACAAATACGTAGAAGGCAGGCAACGGGCAAGCGGCAGAGCAAAGCAAAAAGGCTGGCTCATCGCCCTTTTATTTGACATTGGGCAATATTTATTGCGAACTCATTTCAATGCAGGCCGAAACTAGCAGGAAAAGCTGACAGTCCAGGGATAGACACAGGAAGTCTTCAGTAAAGGAAACTTTGCTCTAATTGCCAAGATACATTTTATTGCTAACTTAAGAGTTAAATAATGGATACGATACTTGTACTTCTGGGTTATTTTTCAGAGCAAACTTAAGCAAGCAATTATTAAGTATTTAAAAGTTGTTACAAAGAATAAATAATATAGAATTTATAATATTAAAGGACAAGACAAAGTTTTCATTTTGATTTAAGCGAGTTCAAATTTAGTTTTAAAAATTACTTTTAAGACATTACGATTAAATAGAAATTCGAAATTATCGGAACGTAATAAAAATATTGGCCAAAAGATCATTTTTACAGAGTCCTAAAACATAATTATTGATCAATTCCTTTTTTAATATTTTGTTCAATAAAATTATCATGTTTTCTTTTGCTTCTTCGGTTAGGTTCCCTATATTCCCTAACCGATAGTTCACTGTAGTGAGTCTGGACTGTGGAAGGATAGAGCAGGCGACAAGCTACGCAATTCGTACAAAGCGGAATGGCAAAATACGCCATCAAAATAAATAAAAACAGGAGAGAACGGAGCGGCGGAGAAGGCGAAAACAAATTCAGTAGCACAGCATTCGGGGCTGTGGGAATGGGTGGGAGCGAGACGGCGAGCCTGGCTAGCTGCAGAGACAGAGCGGCAGAGCGACAGAGAGACAGTGATCGGGGAGGGTTACGTTTACCGTTACGTTGCCGTCGTCCCACCCAAAAATGTAATGAAATCCTTTGTGTGCGTGCGCTTACGAGTGAGCTGGGTGTGTGTTAGTGTAGCTGGCTGGTGCGCCAGTGTGCGTTTTGTTTGTCAACTTTGGCGAGGCGGGACATAAAAATGCTAATACAAAACACTAGAGCAAATTGCGGCAAATAAGTTGTGAGTGCGGGCGAGTGAGTGTGTGTGCGAGTGAGGGATTTAACACAAACAGCACAAAGAACTAACACTAAACTTTGCTCGCAGGACACTTACCGTTTTAATCAGGCGAAAACACCGCTAATCCAAATGTATCGTAACACCCACACAGAGACAAAGAACCACTGACACAAAGACACTTGGGGCAAAATACACTTGCAGGCAGGCAGCCGAAAAACTCGGTGCCGCAATTTAAATTCGACTCGTATTTACGCCGCTGCTGCTGCTGCTGCTGCTGCGATTTGATTCGATTCGTTTCGTTTCGCGCAGACAAACGAAATTCAGGAATTTCAAGTGGAAATCTTGTTTGAGCACTTTTCGACCTGCGACTTACGAAGGCGGCGCGGCAGAAAACTTTGGCGGCTCTAAGTGGCTGACTGGCGGCTAAATGGCCAAGTGGCTTAAGAACGCGCTTCTAATTGCACATGCACAAGTTTCGCATCTCGCAAAGTTTTCCAATTTGCCAGTTTCAGGCTCTGACTCTTGACTCCTCCACTATTAGACGCGACGCGGTTTGAAAAGGTGCGGGCGCCGTGCTTTCGCTTCCGGTTTTTTTTACAACAACCGCACTCCACGAGTTTTATTTTTTGAATCTTGTATCTGCACCCGTATTTATAGGTTTTTACACAGCCGAGATACAGATACTCTGTTACTCTCTCAGATACTCTGTTACTCTCAATTCTGTTAATAACATTCACCAAATTCTGTCGCTCTCACAAAGAAATACTGGAAAGTGTGACCGTAACACGGGCGATAAAAAGATACCATCCAATGGCGAAAGGAATGAAAGAGAATTTATCAATAATTACAGGAATTAATTTATGTAATTACCATCTAGTTGGCAATAATATAGATATTAAAGTACTCATTCATCAATTTAATTACACCATACAGCATCCATCGTGTTGCCATCACATAAGTGTTGCCAGTTTGGTCAACTTCAGGCCAGATCTAGCATATTTGAAAATAAAAAAGCTTATAAAATTTGCAACTACCTTATAGCCTTCAATTGTTAATTTAATTACATTAGGTAATAATGTATGTAATCTCGCATTTGTGTGTAGTTTGTTTTTCAGCCATATTTATTTTAATTATTTGTTTATTTTCTCTGAGAATCTAGCTTGTACGGTTGGTCATTGGTTGACAACACTGACTTACATCGAGCAGAGCAGAGTTGCCACATCGTATTGTAAATTGTCTTTTTGGAAACCATCTTAAATATTATTTAATAAATAATAAATTAGTTAATCAAACACAATAAGATTTTTAATTAAACGCCTTATAATGTTTTTATTTCGTTTTATTTTCAAACATACTATTTCTGGCAGCACCTTTCTGCTGCCCGCCAGGTACGTGCCAATTTGAAAATTCCGCGGATTAACTTTTTTGCAGCGAATCAGATGCAAGCTGCAAGTCACAATGGAAAATTCAGGGAAATTGCGTGACATCTTCATTGAAATATGTACCTCACTTTATGTAGCAACCGTAGCCAGCAGCTTCCTGGCCCCCGGATCATTAGGCGCCCGACGCCTGGACTTCCGCTTTTTTTATCTCGCTTTTTCGACTGGTCACGTTTATTAATCGGCTTAAGGCTCTCGGTTCTCCTTTTTTAAATAAGCGGCCCTCGACTGCAGGGCACGTAGACCGCCCATTGTTGGGATAATAATTTTAAGGGCAACTGCGTAAGCATGAAATATGGACCGACAGAGGGGTGGGCCACAGATCATCATCAGTTCGCTGCGATCGCAGGGGAATACCGGTTAGACGGGAACACAAAATAATCTCGGGAGTACCAACTAGTTGTTCTCGTTATTATTCGCATAACTACAAAGTATTATTCGTATTCGTATAACTAGCGCTAATCAAGTCTAAGAAAGCAAGCAGATATGTGGGATCGCACAGGAGTTACGCCTATGTACGGTACGATATTAGTCAGTTAAATCACAGATGTTGTATTTTGCGCGCACTCCTCCGCCCGTCCAGCCTCCAGTTCCAGCTCCACGCCCGGCGTTCGGTCCGGCGGCTCTGCGTTCAGCACGAGATTCTCTATGGACCGGAATGAGGCGTCCTCCATGTGCGTGGACATGGCGGCCGTTGGGGGACGTGGCAGAGTGCTGGCAGTGACCACTTTTCCGCCGCCCTGCTGCGACTGGCGGTGTCGCACCGAGGAGCGCAATATGGTCACCACATCCTCCGCCGTGTAGGGGCGTCTCTCTAGCGTCGAAGCACCCGAGCGATGCAGCTTGCGGCCCAGCGACTGTGAGCGTTGGGCGTAGCCCGCTGGACGCAGGCCAATTTCAATGGACTCCGGACTGCTGCTAGACGTTGCAGGCGAAGGCTCTGCATTGGAGGAGCTGCTGCCTGCGGGATTGGTAAGTATGGTCAAGTAGTCCGGCGGAGCCGCGGGCGAAGCGGACTCGGCGTCAAGTGAGAGCACGGGCCGCGCGCGATTAGAGTCTCCGAGAACCCTGGAAAGAACATGGAATGTGTGAATCTAATGGGAATCTTCTTGGTGCATTCGCTGACTCACCTGCGCACGCTGCGGCGGATGCTCTGGCGCAGGAGCTTGGCCAGGCGAGCCCCAGTGGCTGTGGTGTAGGACGGAGGTGGCGTGTACTTGGGCGGAGCATCGTTCTGGGCATCGTGCTGAGTGCCCTCTGTGGTCTGGCCGAGCGCATTGCGTCGTCCCTGGGCAGCGCTTTGCCGAGCGGACGGACGCCGGGATTCCTCTCCCTCCTGCGGCGGACGGTAAAGCAGCTGAATGCGCTGAAAGTGTATCGAGAAGAGTTAATAAAGTAACTGAAATCACAAAGATTACTCACCTCCAAGATATCCGGGGGACCGTGGGCCAGATACCGATAGATCTGGACAATAGCTGTGACCGGAATAACCAGCAGCACTCCAATCTGGATCAGGCTTCCCATTTTCCTCGACCAGTACGTAAAGTAGGACTTTCCACGCCAATAGTAGAACTGGTTCGACAGCGAAGCCTTGTAATCCACAACCGAAAGCGTGATCAATCCAATGGGCAGCAGTACGTTCCAGGACAACGCCAGAAACGCGGACATGGAACCGCATAGCCGCAGATCATTCACCAAATCGTCCCCATTGTAGGGGCGACCGCGTATCAGAAACACGCCAAAGATCTGAGCGGTCCAAATGATCGGAATGAACCACGAGCCGCCCAGCAGAAAGTCCACGTAGTACAATATCGAAATGCCCATCTCGGTGGCAAAGGGTATGCTGAGCAGCAGCCCGGTTACGCAGCTCAGCAGCACCGAGCTCGTGGAATTACCCAGGGCACTCGAAATCGGCTTCCACATCACGCACAGCTGCGCGAGACCGAAGCCCGCAAAGGTGGCAAACGCCACGGCAGCCCACACCCACGAGATGCTGTCGCTGGCCAGTGAAAGGACCGCCGGAAAGATCTCCGAGATGAATCGCAGGGCCTGGAAGCCGCTCTCCACGTGGATCATGCTGCGGTTTCGCCGGTAAGTCTCTCCTATGAAGGACGAGTAGTGGGGTATAAGCGAGCGCGGATAGGACACCAGATTCGGATTGGGATGCGTCTGCAGTGAGTACACGGCCGTATAGCTGTCTGGGTTCTCTATAAACGAAGGGAATTTGGATTAATTTCTAAACTAGGTTGCAGCTAGATAATAAATACTCACCAAAGGATCCCGGCACATAGACGTAGCCATGCTGCCACAAAATCTGGGCACAACACAAGGCCAGCAGAGCCATCAAGCCCAAGCCGATGAGCGTGAGCAGAACCAGGAGAATCGCATCTCTTCTTAGGGCCGCCTTGTTGGCATTGGCATGACTCCGACTGGTTATGGCAATAACCGAGGCGCCCAGCAGGCCCCAGGTGAGAAATGTCTCCTGCGTGGCCGCCGTCCAGCTGTTGGGATTCACCAGAAAGTCATCGAAATCGCTGGCAGCAAAGACATTCTTGAAAAAACAGAATAATCATAGATTTAGGTGGAATATTAAGATGAAAATATGCCACAAGCTCATTCAATTAATGACTATTGGGGTAAACAATTACTTTTACGCGTTTACAATTACCAAGTGAGATGTATACAATCAATTTGTTAAGGATAAACAAATTAATAAACACTTTACCGATCGATTTGTTTAAGTTAAAGCAAACATTTTCCATTAAATTTAGCAAAATGGTAAACTTGAAAATTCTACGGAACTAGAACTCACCTGCAGTCTCCCAGGATCCACGACATACACAAACTTGGCCGTCACCACGGCCAGCGAAATCAATGGCAGCGTGTAGATGATATAGGCCAGCTTGCCGAGCGACTTGAGGCCCTTGCAAAGGATAAGGAAGACGGCCGCCCAGATGAGCGCCAGGTAAAAGGCCAGCTGCTGAGGGTAGTGGGCAGTGAGTCAGTTAGACGGGAAGCGGGGGAACGGGGGGATGGTGGATCTTACCCGATCGTTGACATGGAAGCGCACTCCGCTCGCATCCGGATGCTTGGCCAGATGCAGGCGCTGCAACACCACCACATTAAAGTACTCGGCCACAGTGTGCGTGAGGTTCCCAGTGGCATTGGCGGCGTCATAGCGATAGGGAAACGCCAGCTCCTGCCAGCGATAACCCGTGCGAGCTGCCGTTGGGAAGACATCCCGCAGATAGACCAGAATCCAGGCCAGCGACACAGTGGAGTACAGGGCCAGAAAGCACTGCACCATCACCAAGGCAATGCCAACGCCGGCGCAGATCGGACTTATCTTCCACATGGACACCGGACCGGCACGAATCTTGGCGCCCAGGCACATCTGCAGCCACAGCAGCGGGATGCCAAAGATCACGGACAGCAGCAGGAACTGCAGGAGGAAGTTGCCACCAAAGTTAATGGTGAGCACGGCAAAGCGGCACATGTTAAAGACACCCAGCGTGCAGCCGATCAGCGCCAGGGTGCGACTTCCCGCATGCGGCCACTGGCTGTTGAAGCCGCACTTCTCGCGCAGCAGCAAGTGCAGCTGATGCAGCGGCTCCAGGGGCGTGGTGCTGCTGGCGCTACACATGGTCGTAGTATGCGCCTGGTCCTGGTCCTGATCCTGCTCCGCTGAGCTGCTGCTGCTGCTGCTATCCGAGGGCAGGGAAACGGGACTGGGCATCCGCGAGGAACGTGGCGAACTCAGCTCCGAGCAAGTGGACATGATGGGCTGCGTGGGCGTTTCTAGCGGCTGCGACTCTCGCATTTGCACGCGTGTCGGAGCACTCTGGGGACGGCTTTGAGCCACCACCAAGCCGCGAACTGGTGTAGGCGGTCCCTCCAAACGACGTCCATACTGCCGGGGTCGCGGCTCCTCGCTGGAGGCTCTAGCCGTGGTCTGCAAAAGGTTGTCGAAGATGTGCGCTTCCGTGAGCATCTGGGAGCCGCCAGCAATTGCGGCTTGAGCCTGGCAATCGCCTTGGGAGAAGCAGCGTCGCATCTCTGCCTCGCGTCTGGGCGGCAGCTCCACCAGCAAAGTGGGCAAGTCGTCTTCCTCCCTCTCCATAACTGTCCCTTTGGTGTCCTCTTGCTCCATGGCCCGACGCATGGACTGACGCCTCCAAACATCCGCCACGGGCTCCGTAGATGTCTCCAGAGAAGCACTTGATGAGGCTAAGAAGAAAATGGGATTAAAAATGGGTTCCGATGAGGGATTTAGGCCATTGAAGTCTCACCTGCTTGGCTCGTCGTGGGCCTCAGGGAGCAACTAAAGGTCTTCCTTATTTGATGCTCCCTTTGAAAGTCCCCAGCAGCGGCCTCTTGCTCTTCACCTATTCTCTTATTCGATTTTTTCTTTCTACTCAACGGCAGAGTCCTTGTCCTCGGCTCCCTCTTCAAACTGGACTGACCGCCCATAATGATCAGTGACTCCTCCCGGTTCAGAGCATTGTCCATCTCCTCCAGATAGTTGTCAAGGTCCATGAGGTAGTCCTCCACCTTGTCATCGTCGCTGCCCGAATTCAGGGTGCCATTCAGCTGAGAGACATCGTGGACATCCAGAATGGCGTCCAGTTCACTGAGCACACACAGAGCTTCGTCCGTTTCCGTCGCCTGCTTAATGGGCGTGCTCAAGGGAGCCGCTTGCATCTCCTGGCTGCCGCAGAAGGCGCTCCTCTCGTCGCCCTGGCCATCGCCCAAACGAAAACTGATGGGCTGCAGCTGCAGGGCATGCTTGCTGCCGGCCTGCTGGTGAAAGGCTTGCGGCGTCTGCTGGATTTCGATGAGATCCTCGTCGCTCAGCTCGTCGTCGTAGTAGTCGCAGGCCTGTCGAATGGACTCGCTGGAGAGGCTGTTCGAGAGGCCATACTGGTGGTCGAGAGGCACTTGCCGGCCTTGCCGACCTCTGCCAGTTGTTCCCGCTCCCGCTGCAGTGAAGGGGGGTGTTCCTGCTGCTGCTGCTCCCGTTCCTGAGGGCGGCAGGCTGGCATAAGCGTTTGAATTGCGCTTAAAGTCCCGGCCCGCTGCTTGGTGTTCCTTAACGCTCATCTTGGCGCATTGCCGGCTGCAGCAGCTGATTGTTGCTAGTGTTGGAAAGCTCTAGAGCCGTTACTGCAAAGGGATAACGAAGAAAGTTGGTCAATAACAAACGATACAAGACTAACAAGAGATTTAAGCAGCGAACATTGAACCTAAAAAAATGCAAAAAAAAAAAGAAATTCAAGTTGGAACGCTCAAATCTGGCAGTTAACTCATTTTCTCTATGTCGAAAGGTTTTCTCAAGCAAGATCTAGCAAGCTTTGGTCCAAGTGCCAGCTAGAAGTGATTAATTCATTTGCCAAGAACTAAACTAGGTAACTAATGGCCTTAATGAGGATAAACGTAGGTAATGAGGAATGCAGGCTTTCTTTTCGAACAATTGCACCGAATCTTGGTCTGAAAAAAGCTTTGTCTTCAGAAGACTGTTATTATATTCTTGAAAAGAAAGCCAAAGAGTCGGTTTATCCCATATTAAATGCTGGTAAACCCCGTTTTTGTTACCAAAAATGACTCAATAATGAGTGAAATTCATTGAAAATGACTAATATGCGGCTGAGTAATATTTCTATATTCAAATTAATTGCTTTATTCGGCATCGTGGCTCTGACCACCAACTAACTTGTATTTAAACAGACCTGTACCGCACTTAAACGGGTTATATCTTTGCTAGCGCATAGAACTTAATAACCGAAGCGAAACGCAATAATTAGCGAACAAGAATGGCCATAAAAATGTGCTAAAACGGATGGATTGAGACGGCAATTCTGTAAATTTAAGCTCTCGAGGAACGGAGAGATCTCACATACTACTCTTTGAGATCTCCATTTCCAGATAAACGCTTCTCTAACCGCGCTATCAAAGGCGAGCACAAATTGGGACAGGTCAGTGGTCAGTGAGGGATCGCGTTGCATTATATGCAAAAATGCAATCAAATGCAAACAAGCGCGTGCTTGCGCGTTTTTATGGCTGTTTGCACGTGAGTGAATCGCGTCCGCAAATAAAAATGAAAAAAAACCATCAGCAGCTGCTGTCAAATGGTCGAGAAAAAATATGAAAAAAAAAAAAATTAAAAATAATAAATAAAAGCGAGATGGAAAAAAAGGTAGAAAAGAGCGCATGTTCATTCAACTGATCAGGTGAATGTACTTCCGTTTATAAGTTGTTTAAAAAGCAATACGACTCGCAAAAGGGAGCGCCAGAGGCCTAGGTTTTCTCAGGAAGTGGAAGGGGGGAACACAGATCGTTGGCACGTTACCTCGATTCAAGTCAAAATTGTTTTATTACTGCGGTTTCTGTTGTCTGTTTATTTTTTCGGCTTCAAAGCTTCAACTGAATCACAGTGACTTGAGTCTGAGTCTGAATCTGAATCCGAATATCGCGTCTGGTTTCTCGGCTTTAATTTATTTTGCATATGTTAGCCGTGACCTTCGCAGCCGCCGTTAAATCTCCGAAACTCATACAATCGCACGCACACACAACCTGTCTTTTCTTGCACTTCTTCTTCTTCTTCTGCGGCTTTGGGGCGGACTGGAGACTTGGAGACACTGTGCTAACCTAGCGTAGCGTTGGTAATAGAATGGGCAGCATCCATACATTAATTGGCCCGAGATGGCCGAGAGGTCAGATTATTTAGCGAGACAGCGCCATTGATCGCGAATTCACACACTTGCAGCTGCTGCTGCTCTACCACGTACCGTTAAATTTCGCTGGCGCTCTCGTTTTCTGGCATTTCTCGCATTTTCGCACCGCACAAAAGTAAACAAAACAATTAGAGCTGCCGCATCAAGTGCAGCTTGGCAACGCGCAATTGGCAACTCTGGCAGCCGCCACCTGACCTTCGGGGAGTCGTAGAGCTGAATATGACTAAAAAGCAAACTGAAATGGCAACACCCAGGTGCACTAATCACCCAACATAGCGCCGCCAACTTGTTTTCCTTTTCTATCGCCAGCTCCGAGTGTGCAATTACAATGAAATTGACATTCACCAAACAAATAAAACTAGTTGTTAATGCTGCCACATACACGCACACACACACACGAAGCCTGGCTTCATTGTGCGTAAGCGTCTGAGGATGTGTTGGTAAGCGACTAGGGTTGCAGCGTCTGCAGATCGCGAGATTCGAGGCTTCTTCCAGACGTAAATCAATGATTGTCCATCCCTGGCACAGTGGAACCAGGATTAAAGCTAACCCTTTGCTCACCGAGACCTTTTAATTTGACAAAACTCCAAAAACATCTTAATAACGGATCAGGTTTCGATAATTTAAGTGTTTTTGTAAAGTCAGGGAAAGCTCAAATTAAGTCGCATTCGTGTTAATTGGTTTTAATGGGCCTAAATGCATTTTATTATATTTTTATACTCCATATAAAATTACTCACTCTCTCAAAAGATGAATAAACTTACAGGCTAACCGAAGTTTTTTGAAATAAACACGGAGTACTGAAGAATTTCTATTATATTCACTATCCAGTCTCTCTTATCTTGTCCCACCGTACCTGAGCTCTATACTCTTGCTGCTACTATAAAAAAAAACATCAAACGCAAAGATCGGCACGTTTTTGTGCGCTTTTCTTATAGATAGCAGTCGTAGCAGCCTCTGGCAGAGCACTAGCAAGTGGTGAAGGGGGAGGGGGCAAACTGCATACGTTATGAGCTACGGGGCAAGGGGTGTTGAATTGCAGGCAGACAGTCCCCCAGAAAAGGGTGTATGTAAGCATGAGTAATGCAGCCGCCGATCCGCGATGAATTCCCGACGCTGCAACTGTGCCTCCAATTGAGTTCAATATTTAAGGGAAGCACTGGGTCAATTGCAAAACAAACGATCTCACACACACGTACGTGTACGCGGACGTTGCGGAATATAAATTCTGTACACATTCGCAGTTCGTTGAGATAGCGGGATTTTTTGTTTGTTTATTTTTGCATTCTCCTCTGGCTGGGCGGAAGAAGGAGAAAGAGAACGGGAAAAAGTCCGCCCTGCTTTTGTTATTTTTGGTTTTTGTTGTTCTGCGCTGTTGAAATCGTGTGTATTTGCAAAACAACAGCACACACACACACTGAGGCACAGGTTATCCAGAGTTTTAAGTGAATAACTGTTCAAAGCGAAGAGATAGCTAGTTACAAAAACGCTGATTAAGCTTCTGCGGTTCGCTGGGGAATACCTTAATGGGTGGACTGGTCATTCTCGCTCCAAAAGCACACAGCTGTTTCCCGCGACTTGACCCGAAAAGAAAATGGAACTAAAGCGCGTATGCGCAGCACGCTCGAAAACCGAAATTTGGTGTGTATTTGTACTTGTGAGATTTCAAGATACGTGTCTCGCTCTCTCCCTCCCGTCTTCACTCTTCAAAGCAGCACAACGTTCGACTGTGTGTGTGTGTGCGTGCGTCGCTTTGTTTCTCACCATTAGGAAAATGGTTTTCGACGAAGAATCCACAGTGAAAAGGTAACGAAATTTTCGGGGGAAACTGAAGGGGAAACGTCACTGCTTGCCCCACACTCTACTGCACTCTTCGGCCCTCTCGCTCGCTCTCGCCCACACTCCGTAGTAAATGCAGCACACACAGACACGACACACTCGCACACCTGGGTGTATTTTTACTAGCAGAATACTCACACACGTGCGCGTGTTTGGTAATTTCGATATTCCGTTTCTAGGCGTTCTTCTAATTTTTCTTCACTTCTGCAACCGCCTTCCGGTGGAGTTTGTTCGTTTGGGGCCGTTTCCGTTGCCGTCGCGACCAAGGCAACATTGGAGCTTCGAACACCGCACGACGACTTGACGCGAAGAAGACGAATTTCAAAATTGAACGCACATTCGAAATAGGGTTGTTGATATGAAAATATCAATGTATCGATATTTTTCTAAAGATGATATATACTACGATTTTTTTTACCAAATATCGAAATTGCGATATTTTTTGTTTTTTAATATTTTAAATATTAACAATGTTGTAGAATTTTCTATGGTAAATCTAATCAGTAAGTAAAATCGTTAAGTAAAATGGGGCCGAATACAAGGCGATACTTCGATGCACTTAACCAACATTGATATTTGTTTACTACCCAGCCATGCTAATCGATATCGATAAGACATAGGCGCCAAGTTTAAATGCCTGTTATCAGAGAATGACGGTTCCTGCCATTAACTTAAAATATTTCATATTTTTTATGGAAAAACGTTACACCAAATATATAGGTATGGTGTAATTCTACTCAATTCAATTAAAAGAGGGTGTTTTTGAAGTCATGCAGTTATGTAAACACATAATATGTACCCTGCCTGCAGCAGAAAGATAACAAAATGCTTATGTAAATAAGCGGAAAAGCTGCCAAGCGATATAAATACGAGTTCAACAGACAACAAAAAGGCGCATTTAACATTTACATATAGATATATTTCGTATCTCGTATTTGCATTCCGAGTGGCTGCAATACAAAGTTGAGTGTGTAGACCATACTATCAGCGGCTTATAAACAGTATCAACAAAAATACATACATATACACGTGTTAATGAGTAGACCGATAACAAGGACGTAGGTGTAGGGAAGTGATCTGCGGTCGTGCCGAAGCATTGATACCCTTTCAGGTGTGAGTGTGTGCTTTATAGAGAGCGCTTGTGCGGCCCAGGTCTGGTTCGTATAAAGTCAATTTGCGTGTGGATTCGCTCGGTTAAACACACGGCGATAGTTAGTAACGACAACCGGCTAGGAGCTAGCGCAAAAACAGGAGGTTGCCGTTGGCCAAGTACTTAGTAGACGCGATCAAAGGTATTCCATTAGCTAATCACCAAATAATTTGAACTGCAGCCAGCGTGGTTTTGTGTGTGTCTCTGTGTCCTTAAAAACTAGCAGATAAACTCGATAATCTTCGCCGCTTTACGAGAGGAAGGTGCGCACGAATCCCTTGATGTCGGCCCGGCACATGGGACAGTTGGCCACGCTTGGGGCGCACTGGTTGCAAGTGGCTGTCAAGGGAGAGCGAAGGTTAGTTACAGGCGGCTCAAGGCAGTCTCACTAGATGACTCACCCAAGTGCCCGCAGGGCAGGAACACCACGCCCACCTCCTCGTCGAGGCACACCTTGCACAGACGGGCGTCCTTCAGCTGGCGATTCTCCTCCTCCAGCGACAGGTTGCCATTGGGCGGGGCCACCGACATCTTCTGCAGCTGATCGGCCACGTTTGAGGCCTCTGGCGCCGAAGTTGGAGCTATCACCGCCTGCGGTGTTTCCGGGATGGCATCGGCGACTACAACTGGCACCGCTGCTGTCGCCGCCTTGCTGGTGGTGGCCTGACAACTGTCCATGAACGGAGCACTGGGTTCGGGAGGTTCGCGCACCTCCAGAGCGGCCTCGGCCCCAGCCTCGTCGAAGATGGCATGCAGGAGCTCGTCCAGGGTGGCAAAGGCGTAGCCGGAACTGGAGATCTTGCGTTGGACGGCATTGCGCACCACTCCTCCGTCAATTCCCAAGGCCAGGGCCTCCTTGGCCGGCGCCTCGTCCATGAGGGTGTCGGCTTGCAGCAAAGGAGCCGGAGCCGGAGCCGTGGCTGGCGGGGAACGAGCAGTGGCCGCCGCCGCCTCGCGCACTTCGTTCACATACGTTGGACCCTTGGCCAGCAGGACGAACTGGCACTTTGGCGACCACTTGGCGTGCTCGTACCAGGGCTCGTCCTCCTTCTGCCAGGAGCGCAGTCCGATGTTGCAGTGAAAACAGCGCACCTGGTCGCCGATCTTCTGGTAATAGAGTCCCGCCTGGGCCAAGGCCTCCGCTGGCTGGATATTTCCGATGGGCCAATCGGTAAAGGTGCGCATCCTGGCGTCCACACAGGCGTACTTGGGCCGCTGCGGCAGGCTTGTGGGTTGGATGCCAAGCTCATCGAGGTTCTTGCCAGCAGCGAACTCTATCAGGGGACCCATCTGCACCCGCGGGCAGTTGGGGAAGAAGCGACGATGCTCCTCGAAGGCATTGTCGTTCTTCTCCCATTTGGCAATCACGCCGTTGCACCACACGCACTTGACGTGATCCAGGCGGTTCAGGTAGTAAAATCCAGCTTTGGCCAGAGCCTGTGGCGTGATGTTGGGATTCTGGAATGGCGAAGGAAGTCGGGTGTTAGGTTTACAACTGACGAACGCAAGTCTGCCCATCTCTTGCGAAATATCACGAAACCCAAGCTCTTTACCCACCGGCCAGTTCTTGAAGGTCTCCAGGCGATTGGCCTCCAGCAAAAGATCGGGACAGGCACACTGGGCCGGGCTGTCGACGACGCTGTTGCCCTCCTTGTCGCTCTCCTGCTCCCTGCGCACGTTCCCGCAGTGATTTGGGGCCAATACCATGGAGCAAATGGGCGAGGAGCGGCGATGGCGCTCCGCCACCTGATCACCGTACTCCCATTGATAGATGCGCACATGACAGAAGTGACACTCGGCCTCCAGAAAGCCGCCCGTAGCGAAGAAGCCATTGGCCACCAGATCCTCGGCCGTGACGGGGGCATTTGTGGGCCATTCCCCAAACGTTGCCAAGCGGACGCTCTCCAGCTCCAGATGCCGCTCTGTCATCGCTCCGAGACTGGGCCTGGTCCTGCAAGTCTCGTCCAAGTCCAATGATGTAATTCCCCGAGCTGAAGTGCACGTAAATGCGAGCGATAGAAACGCCAAAACAAGAAAAAGAAGAAAAGTAAACTTATTGATCCCCGTAGTGTGACCGGAGTTGGAGGCCGTGAAAATCCTGGGCCCACAAAAATGTAGGGGTATGACACTGCAATAAAAAGTTCCTAAAAAAAGCTTAGAAAAATATATACAAATGTCCACGTTGGACTACGTGTTTTGGAATAAAATTGCGTAACATTAATTAAATAAATACATATAAAATGCATTTAATATTTAATTATTTATTATTATTAATATTATTATTTATATTTATTATTAAAATAATTAAATTCTTAACAAGGCCATGGCAACAATATTGCTTTAAATATATTGGTAAAAATCTCTATTTTTTTCTCGACCTATTTCACTCTCTCTCTCTCTCTCTCTCGATCAATCTCTTTCTTTCTTCATTTCTCACACCTATAAATAGAGGCGCCTTATCGCAGCAACGTCAACTTTTTCTCAATCTCACTGTTTTTCTCCCTCTCTTTCTCTCTCTCGATCTATGCATCTCAATCTATATCCATCTCTCAGACCTATAAATAGAGGCGCCTCTACGCAGCAGCTTCAGTCTCTCCACGGCCTTTGACCCGTTCGCATCTGTGTTAATAATCGTGAGTTAAAAAGTGTGTAAATAAT